>JAVLWG010000037.1:0-257636 GCA_033444525.1 Phoma sp. YAFEF320
TTCCGTTTCGTACTCATCCCACGCCTCAATCCTTATTGGATCTAGTGCGTTGTCTTCGTAGAGACCGTTTGTAACAAGTAGTACTACTTGTACAGGCATTCTGCTTACTAACTAGGGAACTATTAGGCCTAGATTTTCTTATATTTGTAAATCTTACAGTAATTGTAAAAGTAGTGTTTCTAGGGCAATATATAATACTTAATATTTTGTATATCCTGTAGCACTTTATGCGTGCTTTTAGTAGGCACTAGTGCTAGTTTTCTTAAGAAATCTAGCTAGCGTATTATAGGTTCTATTTTAATGTAGTTGTTAAATTATACCTATAAAGCGTAATTGTTTTACTTCTAGTTTTCTTAGATTAACTCTTCCTAATAAATATTAGGGCAGTATACGTTAGCAACCTAGAGGTTATATACAGCCTAAGCGTTAATATCTCCTTCTAAGTAGAGTTATGCATAGTTAGTAATAGTAGGGTCCTAAGTCTTATAGTAGTTCTCTTATTCTAATAGTTTGTTGTTTGCTAACGCGTCTTTACATACTTATTCTAGTAAGTATAGTATAGGTGCGCGTTTATAGATCCTTTGTTAATCCTTATTAAAGTAGATATTGTCCTGTCTTTTAGCTACAAAGTCTTCTATAAGGCGTCCTAGACTTTCTTATATAGATATGCTTTCTCTTATGTTCTTAATTACTATAATCTTTTGTCTATTCTGTGTAAAATATTCTATTCTGTAGTAGTAAAGAAGTCTATAGTAGGGTTTTCCTAGGATAATAGACTTGTCCTAATAGTTATATTTAACTGCGTAGTAAAGGCTCTTGCTATTGTTAATAGCTTTATTATATTAGAATTAGGTCTTGTTATAGGTAATAATTTCCTAATTATTATTATAAGTGCTGTTACGCGTTAGCATATTAAGCTAGTAGCTTACTTTATTCTTTAATTAGTAATCTCTAGTGTAGTAGCTTTGCTTGCTATAGCTATAATAAGTTACTAAAGACTTGTCCTTCCTGTTACTACCTATTTTCTTATTCTATTGTTTAGTAGGCCCTTTGTTAATATTAGAGAGGTCTATAGCCTTAAGGCTATAATAACTACTGTTAGTTCTAGTGTGTACACAACGTAAGGAGTTAGGCTAGTAATATTTACTATACTATCCTTATTATAGTCTGTTATTCCTTTGTAGGTTGCGTTGTTAGTACGTAATAGAGCTTCTAAACAGAGTTTAGGTTCTGCAGCTAAGTTTGCAGTTAAGTTTATAAAGTTAGTTATTAATCTTAATAGTTTCCTTAATAAAGTTATCTAAGGTGTTAAGAAAGGTGCTAGTACGTATAAGTTCTTCCTTAACTTAAAGCTTAAAGCCTTATTAGAATATAGTTATAAGAATAGTGTTATCTTAGTTAGTATTAGCTATAAGTTGCTAGAAGTTAGCTGCGTAGTTAGCTGTAAACTAATATTAGTAAATATATTAAATCTTGCGTCTAGCTACTAAGAGTTTGTTAATAACTCTAAAAATTGTCTTAATCTTTTCTTTAAACTAATTAAAGTTACGTATCTATATGTTAACCTTGTTAAGAGCTTTGCTAGTAGTGTATTACTAAAAAAATAGCTTAATCTACTTAAGAGCTTAGTTATATATATAGCTAGCTATAAGCGTAACATGCTAGATTTATAACAGATATTACAAAGTTAACTTTAGTGTTATAGTGTTGTAACGCTAGCTTATCTTATATTAGTGCTAAGAGTAAGTATATAGCGTAAAACTAGCGCTGTAAGCGTGCCTTAGGTATAATAAGTATTATTGTAAATATACAACTAAGCTATCCTTTTACTATTACTCCTAGTATAAAGCAAGTACTATTGCCTATAACTAGAACTTTATATAATAATACTTCTACCTTAATAGTCTAAGAATAGCTCTAATAACGCGTAGCAGTAGCTAGAGAGTATTAATAAAGAAAACACGTTAACCCCTAAGCTTATAGTATAATAATAATAACAAATTGCTTAGAAGCTTTAGCCTAGGTAAGATAATAATAGTATACGCGTTAAGCACACTTTTATTACTAAATAAGCATATCTAAGCTGCAGAACAAAGACGCAATAAGCTTTAGAGGCTACAGCGCCTATAAGCTTTTAAGGCAGAAATTACAGAATTAGAAAGCTAATATAGAAGCGTTACTCTACTAATTATAAGAGAAATAACTAAGGTTACACCTAAGCTTAAGAGCAATAATACTTGTAAAAAGAACGCATCTTAAGTGCTTATACTTCTACAACTAAGGCGCGCGCTTAGACTAAAAAACCTACTAGAATATAAAGGAAAGACACTTAAAGAGCACTATAAGTTTTGCTAATCTTAAAAAGTTGTATTTAGACTACTACCTTTAGAATTTAGTTATAATAGAGACAAGGTCTTCTAGGCTATATAGTATATAGTAGGGGAGCTGCAAGAATTATAGTATACGCACTATAAGTAGACTAGTTAATAAGTAGAGGTTAGGTTAAGGTTAGGTAACACGTAACTAGGTAGAGGTTAGAGTAGAGTTACTAAATATTAGGTACTTACCTATTTACAACCTAGTTACGTATAACCTAACTTAAGTAAGGTTAGCCTATAGGTCTTACGTAATTAAGTTAGGTTTAGGGTAGAGTCTTATATAATTAGGTAGAGGCTAGGTAGAGTTGTAAATCTACTTAGGTTGTTAAATTACAGCATACAATTATTATAGTAGCAAAGTACCTACCTACCCTACTTACAGGTACTTTTACCTAAACAGCACCTATTGTCTGTGTAACCTAACCTATAACCTAACCTATTACTAAGCCTTTAGGATAGGTAGAGGTTAGGTAGGGTTAATACCTAGTTATGTGCTACCTAACCCCTACTTATAGCCTGTGCAACTTAACTCTAACCTTTACCTAAGGTCTGTGCAACTTACAACCTAACTTTACTTACAAAAAAGTACCTCTACTTGTTTAACTAGTCTAACTATAAGCATACGTTTAAAGCTTGCAGAAAGATACTAATATAAGAATACTTTAAAGACTATATACTTAACTTACTCTCTAATCTAATTAATTACACTCTAGAAGTAGTAACTACGTACGCTTAAGCTATGCAACAGAAAGACTAGACTGTATAGTTATTTACAACCTACTTAGAGGTTTTAGAAGACTAACTTACTCTCTATACTAAGGAATAGAGAGTCTAGCACCTCTTTTTAAAACTACAACTAGAGATCTAAAGGGCTATTACTAACTACTATTAGGTTCTAGCTATAAGGAAGAATCTAGTAGCTTTAGGCTCTACTTTTAAGAAGAACCTGCGCTGCGTATTACTAACACGCAATTTGCATTAGTGCAATAAATTTAGTACTAAACCTAAGAAATAAAGGCTAATAGAATAGAATCTAGAGATCTCTACTAATAAACCCTCTAGAGATAGAAACAGTATAACCTACTTTAAGTACTAGAAGATAGGTTACTATACTAATAAATATAGGAATAGTAATCTAAATTAGATCTCTGTCTACATTTAACAAATAGGAAAAGAGAGAGCCTTACTAGGAACCTAGTAATAGTAAGGCACACTTAGATATATATCTTACTAGGTATAAAGCACACCTGCAGCGCCTGCAGAGAGGCTACTCTAGAATAAGAACTATAGGTTATTTTAGACCTCTAGGCTAATATAAGCCTTATTAACTAATACACTGCTATAGAGATAGATTTAGAACCTATCTAAGGAGCTAAACTCCTATAATTAAGATAGATAGGCACACAAAAACAGAGCACCTATACTATATATATACTTTAGCTTTGCCTTACTAATAACATAGGTATAGAACGCATAATATAGACTACTATATATAGTATTAACAAGGAAGGAGCTTAGCTACTATTAAGCAACCTCTTCTTACAACAAGAATATATCTACTTAGATTATAGCTTATAAACGTAGCATTAGAGCTATACTACAGCTAATATCTAGCTTATTATAGCTAAAGAAATAAAAGAGACTAAATAATCTTCTAGCCCCTTATATCTAGAAGTTCTACAGTCTATAGGTATAGACTTAGAGTGTAATACGTATGTGTACAAAGTATATATAGTGCTAGATATACGCATTCTAAACACACTGCAGAAATATACTAACGTTTTTAACAAAGACTCTGCTGCTATACTACTGTAGTTTAAATCTTCTAATTACGTAATTCTACTTATAGAAGGCAAAGAGCTGCTTTATAGACTGCTCTATAACCTGTCTTTATATAAGCTACAGCTGCTCTGTAAATACTTTAAACAGGCCCTAAAGAATAGGTAGATTTACTATAGTACTAGCTTAGCTAGGGCCCTTATCCTCTTTGTTCTAAAGAAGGATAGAACGCTACGTTTATATATAAACTACAAGAGCTTAAACGCAGTTACTATTAAAGATTAGTGCCTGCTCCTACTAATTAGAGAGATACTAGACTGCCTATTAGGCGCACACTATTACACAACCCTTAATCTTTACAATACTTACTATTAGCTGCGCATTAAGGCAGAAGATAAATAGAAAACTGCATTTAGAACGCAATATAGCTATTTTAAGTACTTTATAATACTTTTTAGCCTTATAAACGCTCTAGCTAGTTTTTAAGCCTATATTAACAAGGCTTTAATTAAATATCTAGATTATATTTGCGTAGTGTACCTTAATAATATCCTTATATATACTAGCAGTAATAATATTAAGCTATACTAGCGCGCTGTACGCACTGTGCTTAAGTTACTACAAAAGGCTAAACTATTTATTAACTTTTAGAAATGTACTTTTGTATTAGAAGAAGTTTACTTCTTTAGTTTTATTGTTAGAATGCGCAGTATCTGCGCAGATCCTGCAAAGGTAAAAACTATTACTAAATAGCTATAGCTAATAAATATTAAGAAGCTCTAATTGTTCCTTAGGTTTATAAATTTCTATTGCTGTTTTGTCTAAAGATACGCTAAGGAGACAGTACTTCTTATAGACCTACTTAAGAAGGAGTATAGATTTAAGTAAACTTAAGCTACTAAGAACTCTTTTTAAGATCTAAAAAGCTACTTTTTAAGTGCACCTATCCTATGCTACTTTAACGCTACACTACTAATTTGTATTAAGATAGATGCTTTAAACTTTACTATCTTAGAAATCTTCTTTTAGTTGTTTAGGAATAAGAAGTAGTACCTAGTTACTTTTATCTTAAAAAAACTATAGGCAGCTAAGTTAAACTATAAAGTATACAATCTAGAGCTACTAGCTATAGTGTATAGCTTTAAGGTGTAGAGACACTACTTAGAAAGTACTTAGTATACTATCTAAGTGCTAAGTAATTATAATAACCTGCGCAGTATACGCGCTGTATAGAAGCTTAGCCTAAGGTAAGCATACTAGGCAATAAAGCTTATAAGCTTTAATTTTAAAGTAGAATATTGCTTAAAGAAAACTAACTCTGCAGATAAACCTTTATAAAAGGCAGATTATATATAGGAGAACCTAGTATTAACCTAATTATTACCTACCTTATAGAACAAATTGTTAGTAAGGGATAAATTTAGTAGTACAAGAAAAGCTACAAATAAGCTAAGCTTATTAAGCACGTGTAAAATACAAAATACTAATATTTATAGAACTAGAAAGGTCTTTACTACTAGCACTATAGAGTGTACACTATACGTGCTACGCTTACTAGCTAGAGTACTAGTTAGTAGTAAACCTATAATAGTAGAAGCTTAATTGCTTACTAAGACTCTGCACTAGCTTTAGTAAGAAGATGCTTTTGCATAAGCGCAGATTACAAACTTAGAAAAAGAGGATAGCACTTAAATACGCAAGAAAGCGCATATATAGCGCTTAGATAAAAAAGAAGTTCTAAGATATAATAGTAGAGTATATATTCTAAATAAACTAGCTATTAGGTAAGAAATTCTATTCTAGTACTATAATACGCATATAGCTAGCTACTTTAGCGCACGTAGAACGCACAAGCTAATTAAGTAAGCCTACTATTAGCTTTTATTAAGATAAGATATTTAGGAGTACGTAAGAATATATACTATATACTAAAAGAGCAAAGCTCTAAGGCACAGTAAGTATAGCTAGTTAGTATCACTACTAATTCTAAATAAGATCTTTAAAGAAGTAACACTAGACTTTATTACTAGCCTACTACTAGCAAAGAATTAAAGCAGATACGCTTTTAATATAATACTAGTAATAGTTTGTTGCTTTTTAAAGTTAGCACTCTATATACTAGCACTTAAAACTTAGGATGCAAAGCAGTTTGCTAAGGCCTACTTTGCTAAAATAATTCTAAAGTTTAGTATTTAGAAAGGTATTATATTAGATAGAGGAGCAATCTTTACCTTCTAATTTTAGTTAGAAATTTGCTACTAACTATAGGTAAAGCGTAGGCTTAGCACTGCTTTCTATCTATAAATAAATAAGCAAACAGAACACTAGAATTAGATACTAGAATAGTACCTGCGCATATTTACATGTTTCTAGCAGAATAACTAGCTAGACCTACTTCTACTTACTTAGTTTGCCTATAATAACTCTATATATAAATAAACAAAAATAACACCTTTCTTTATAGTTTATAGTAAGTACTCTATTCTTACTAAGCTTCCTGTAGACAGTAGGCTAGAAAGGGAAGTACCTAATATAATTAAAAGAGTAAAGCGTATATACAGCGTATATACAGCACTTATAGAATATATCTAGAAAGCGCAAGAGTATTAGACCTAGCACTACAATAAGAAGTATAAAAGTAAGATATTTTGTCTAAGAGACTAGGTTTTACTAAGCATAAAATATATTAACCTAGTAAACTAGCTAAGTAAGAAGCTATTAGGGAGGTTTATTAGCCTTTTTAAGGTATAGAGCGCAATTAGAATATAGGTATACTAGCTGCTGCTTCTAACTTCCTATTAGATTTATAACGTCTTCTATATATTACTGCTAGAACGCTAGAAGCCTAGGCTAGGCTAAGAAGAAGAAAATACTTACCTACCTAATATTACTCTAGAAAGAGGAGAAGTATAGGAAGTAGAAAAAATACTAAGAAAACATACTAGAAAGAACTAACTCTAATAACTACTTTAATAGAAGGGGTATAATAAGTTATAAGATACTTAGACCCTAGTATCTAATTTTAAAAATATAGATAATTTAGTCTAAGAGTATAAAGCATAATGCAAACTATATATACTAAAGACACGCAGGGCATACAAAAAGTATATATAATATAAAGAGAACTTATTTATTTATAGCCTTAGACTTAAGATTATCTAAAGAAAAAACAAAAAAAAATAGCTTAAAGATAGGTCTAGAGACTAGCGCTAGAGACGCGCGCTACTTATACTATATATCCTACTTACTTATCCTCTTCTAACTTACTGCTACCCTAACTACTATCCTAACTACTATTAGACTTAGAATTATTATTACTAGAATCCTAAGCACTACTAGCTAGAGACTAAGCTAGAAAGTTGCTTTAGAAGAAGATATTAGTATATACTCTAAGTATGCTATAAGCGTATACTTATAATATAGTTTACGTGTATAATAAGATTCTCTATAGCAGCAGCTTAGCAACGCTGCTTAACTAGAATAAAGCTAAGGTATTAAGGAGAAGTAGTAGGAACTTAAGTAGCTATACCTAAAAATATACTACTATAGGTAGCAACACATTAGATATCTATAAGCTCTAAGTTAAATTAATGCTAGCAACGTATAAGCCTTACGCTAGTAGCGCGCACATTAGTATTAGTATATAAGGCCTAAGCAGTAGTAATAGTAGTATTATACCTATCTCTAAGCTAGTAGAGACAATTAATATAGCTATTAAGCGCGTTAGAATACTATAAAAATTAGCTATAGTATATATAGGATATATAACTACTAATCCTAGCTTACTAGAGTGCAACTACTATAATTGCTATTAGTATAGTGCTTGCAATAATAGTAACCTAGCTTGCAGCACCTATTATCCTAGGTAGCAATATTCTGCACACAGTAGGTATAGGTTAGGATAATTACATTATAGTTAGCACGCTGTTAATCTACACTCTACCTATAAGTAGGCTAACTACGTATATAAACCTTCTTAATAAATTTAGGGCGCAGATAATAAACTATGTTAGCAGGCAAAGAGAGTGTGTTATAGGTATAAGTAAAGTACGTGTAGGTATTAAAGAGAAGGAGTAAAACAGTAAGCAAGTTTACAACTATTTAACTATAAGTTGTTGCTAGGGCATAGGCTAAATCTTGCAACAATAACAAACTATAAATTATAATATTATAGCAAAATTTTACTCTAATAGTAAAAGAGGAAAATTTAGTACAAAGTGCAGCTGTAGCATGTGCAAGGCGTAATACTAAAAGATGCTCTTTTCTTTATCTACGTAGTAAGGTTTTTATTAAGGCCTAGTATTACTGCTAGAGACTGCAGCTAGAAAGGGAGGTTCTGTAATAGATATTGCAAAGTTAACTTTAGTGTTATAGTATTGTAATGCTAGCTTATCTTGTATTAGTGCTAAGAGCAAGCGTGCAGCGTAAAACTAGCACTATAGGCGCGCTTTAGGCATAACAAGTATTATTGTAAATATACAACTAAGCTATTCTTCTACTATTACTTCTAGTATAAAGCAAGTACTATTGCCTATAACTAGAACCTTACAAGATCTTAGGTACGTTCTAACTCTAGAAGGTAAAGAACAAGTCCTACTAAAAGAGCTATTTATTAAGCTTATTGCAATTACTCTTATAGAGGTTAGGTTTAGCAACAGTAATATTATAGCTGTTAGGTGCAGCTTTATATACTAGTAGAGCTTTATTAGAGCTGCTGCTTAGAGTAGCATAAGTACCTAAAGTTGTAGATATCTTAAAGGTGTTTAAAATGTTAAAGTTATAAACTTAGTAAGCTAGGTTTAATAGTTTAGGTTAGTTCTTAGGGAATATCTTTAGTTATAAGTACTTTTAAAAGTATGTAGAGTGCTAGGTAAAATACCTCTTACACAAGTAGCAATAAGTAGTACGCTTAGTCTAGCTTAAGAGCTAGGTAAGAATTAAATACAAGTATATTGTCTAGTTAGTAACTTAGGTTAAATATAAACTATAAGAGCTTGCGTTCCTACTAACTATATACTAAGGAGATATATAGGAAATTCTCTAGGCTTACTAAGTTAATTATAAGCTAGGCTTAATAAGCTTAACGTAAGCTGCATAAGCTATTACGTATAGTCTACCTAGCTTGCCTGCTAAGGAGTAAGCTTATTACGTAACTTATAATTAACTGTGCTGTAACTGCGCTGCATAAAAGAGCCTATATAATTACTGCGCTAAGCGTGTTAGTATTCTAAAATTATTAGCATCTAGTTAGCTAGTATAAAGTAATTGTAACATATAATTAAACTATACATTTTTTATAAGCAATTTAGCTAGCAGAACTTAAGTTAACTTAGAAGAAAGATCTATACCTATTACGCATTATAAATAGAAAGCTAATACTAGAAGAATTAGAAATAACCTATAAAGTATTGTCTGTTCCTATATCTCTAAGAGACTACTCTAAGGAAATTAACTTAAACGCTTTTAAAATAGCTACTTATAACGTTATATTAGGGGCTTTCCTAGTTACAAAAGTATAATCTATAGATAGATTAGAAGAAATAATAGCTTTTATTAGATTATAACTATAGTATACTACAATTAGATCCTGCGCAGCTTATAATATAGCTAGTAGATAAAAAGAAGATAGCAAATATCTCTTTAACTAAAACGCGCTAAGTCAGAGTAGTTAACTATATAGATACTAATAGCCCTTTAGGTTACAAAGTAATAGTTAAGGAGAATAAATAAAGTGCACCTTCTACTATCCCTAATTTGTATAGATAGTACGCTTTAGACTAGTAAACAGAGTTTAGGTACCTAGGCTAGGGTATAGGTTAGGTTTATAGTTATATAGACTACTAGTATAGGTTAGGTAGTAGTTGTATAAGCTTATAGTATAGGTTTAGGTATAGTTGCACAAACTAGTAGTATAGGTTTAGTATAGTTGCACAGGCCTGTAGTATAGTTTAGGTATATAGTACTTTACCTGCAATATTAATCTACTTTATTTCTAGTTAGCGTCTAAACTCTAATTCTTTAGCAGAAAAAGTGCTACTATTTAGTAAAAGACTCTAATTTATTGTAGCTTTTTATAACAGTTTCTATTAATAGCTGCCTATAATTACAATATATTGCTAATATTAGAAGCTCCCTAAGAATACTCTCCTTGCATATACTATATATTAGCAACCTACTAAGCAGGTTAGTAACTTACCTACTAAAGGTTAAGCCCCTCTAGTAAAGTATTCTAGTACTTCTAATTAGAGGTTAAAGCTAGCTGCTATGTTTAACCTCTCTGTGTTTATATCTCTTTACTATTACCTACTAAACTAGACTTTAATATACTATATAGACTAACTTTATCTTGCAATAAATACCTATAATAATTCTATACTTTTGCGTGTTTCTAAGGCCTCTGCAATTAGCGTAAGGGCGTTGCAGGAAAAGAAGTATTTACTTCTATACTCTTACTATTACTCTTAGGCTTTTTACTTACTAGATCTATATAGGCTAGAATAGTAAGAATATTATCTACTTTATTAAGAAGTACTCTAAGCTTATCTTCTTTACTATCTGCTTCTAGTCTAGACAAAAATAAATCCTTTAAGATTATAATCTGCTAAATAGCTGCAGCAGATAGCTTATACCTATAATTACTAAGAACGTCTTTAGTAAAACTAAATACCTACTTAATACCTACTTAAGTAAGAAGAACTGCTAAGATATCTTTAGCTATATAAGATAAGTAAAGATAAGTATACTTATTATTCTTCTACTACTCTAGAATATTAAAGGAACTTTAGTATTAGTATATTATTATACTAAGGTACTCCTCTCTTTCCTTATAAGTAGGTTCTAATTCTTCTCTTACTAGCTCTATACCTATAGAGCTCTAGCTAAGAAAAGAGAAGCTAGCTAAAAGTAACTAGTATATAGTACCTAGCTTTAAGAACTAGTTATTATCTATTACTTATAGTGTACTAGCTACTATAGACACTTCTTGTAGCTTAGCGCTATTGTATTAATTAAGGTAGTCTAAGAACTACTTATAATATATATACCTAAATTTCTGCTTCTAGTTTAAATCCTTTATAAAGATAAGCATTCTACTATAATAAAAACTATAATAACTACCTTATATATAGTTAGCTTCTTAGTAGAATCTAGTATTATAGTATAGTTAAACAAGAAGCTACTATTATCTCTAGTTCTAGAGTAGTACTTTTACAGTTTTAATTTCTCTTTCTCTGCAGCAGCTACAATAACTTCTAGCTATACTGTATTTTTAGTATTGTTGCTTTTTTCTTCTAGCTTTGTTGTTATATCCTTAAGAAAATTAAAGAGTTAATTATATATAAGCTAGATATAAGGTATTATAGGTGTAAGGTTATTACTTAGGTAGCTAGTTACAGTTTTAAACTTTTATAGCATCTAGGTAATAGCTTTTAGGTGCTGCTACTTAGAGTTAGTTAGGCAAAGCTTCTGCAGGTCCTTAAAAGTAAGCTCTAATATGCTAGTACTTGCTAATACTTAGGTTTAAGGCTTTAGAGCAATTTCCTGCTCTAGCTACTTATTAATATAAGCCTAAAGCTTAACTGCTTGCTTATATATATTATATATAGAGTTCTACCTAGTTTTAATATCTTGTATAACTATTAGATATTTCTTAAGTAGAAAGTTTGCTTAAGTGTTAAAGAATTACTTAAATTGTTAAAAAAATAGATTAATTGCAATATAAATAGCATATAGCTGCTACTAGTTAGTCTATAATAAAATACTGTAGTAAAAATAACTATACTTTATACAGTAAGTTTAGCACAGAGATCTAAGTCTTAATATTCTAGTAGTAAAATTATTAGAAAGACTTCTTAGTTTTATTTTTATTAGATAAAGCAAGCTTTAGGTAGCAGATAATATCCTACACTATAAAGTTAATAATATAAGCTAGGCAAGGTATAGTATTCTCTACTATACTCTAAGTATGCCTCTGCTCTCTAAGTCTGCTCTTAAGAAACTATAATAATATACTATTATTACTTATATTATTATATATAACTTTAAGAAGTTTGTTAGTAGTATACGTAGATTTTAGCACTCCTGCTAAGTAGAGTATATAAGTATTTCTATATAGTAATAGCTCTATGATTTTGTGTAGTTCTATAAGTGCTTAATACCTATATTCTTAGCTATTAAGTGCTGTATTAATAACTTATAATTATAGCAGTATACGTGTAGCTAGCTAGTAGCTATATTTGCAGCTTCTCTAAATAACTTCTATATAGTACTAGTATAGTTAATTAATACTTAGCGCAGATCTTGTGTGTTAGAGTTCTACCTAAATAGTATGCTCTTCTACTACTTTTTTTAGGTAAAGGCAAGAGCTTACCCTTACACATTATTACTACTAGCTAGTACTAAGTACTTAATAGCAGATATAACCTACTGCGTACTACTCTAGAAGCCCTATGTAGCTTTAAATTAAAGGTAATCTAAAGAAGAAGGCAGCTCTAACTTAAGAGTAAGTATAGCTATTGCTATACCTGCAATAAAACATTATAATAAACAGCATTAAAGATGCTAGAGAGAGTAAATATATTAGGCTAAGCAGCTAGGAATTAGATATTAAAAGCTTAATATTAGGCTTAATACCTTAGGAACTAGATATTAAGGGCTAAATATTAGGTAAGAGGAGCTAGAAATTAGATATTAAACACTAAATATTAAGTAAGAAGAGCTTAGAGTTAGATATTAAGGGCTAAATATTAGGTAAGAGGAGCTTAGAATTAGATATTAAGAGCTAAATATCTAGGTAAGAGGAGCTAGAAATTAGATATTAAAGGCTAGATATTAGGTGTAAACACCTAGGAATATAATGTTAAGGCTTAGAATACTAAGTGTAAACACCTAAGAATTTAATGTTAAGGCTTAGAATGCTAGGTATAAACACTTAGGAATTTAATATTAAGGCTTAGAATACTAGGTGTAAACACCTAGGAATTAGATATTTAGGCTTAAAATATTAGGTGTAAATACCTAGGAATAGAATATTGCAGCAGAATATAATAGATATTAGTATAGAGGAATTAAATGCTAAGACTAAATACTTTAAATTTAAGTATTTAAAATCTAAATATCTTTGCTTTAAATAGAGATAAAGAGTTTATTGCAGTATATAATAATAGTATATAGTACTAAGTATATACCTAAGGTGCAGAATATAGAGAATGCAGAGGTATAAAAGCTAAAATTAGATATAAGTAGAATAGTAGGAATAATAGCTGCACAACTAAGTATATAGAGCTTAAAGTGCAGGTATAGAGAAAAAACGCTATATATAGCGCTATTAAAGTAGCTGTATATTATTAACATTACTAAGCTATATATACTAATTATAGAGAAAGTAAGATAAAGTATATATATAAGTAAATAGTTATAATTAGTTGTTATAATACAGTTTAAACTTTATATAGCTACTTGTTATTAACATCTAAGCTATCTGTATTAGAGCCTAACTCTCTAGTACTATTAGAATCCTCTTTAGAATCTTCTTTACTATCTACTATAAGCTTATCCTTATTATCTTTGTTATCTTTATTATTATTAGTATTATCCTTATTCTTATCTTTAGACAACACCTAATTACCTACAATCTCTACCTTATAGCTATTACTATCTTTTATGTAATCTCTACCTACCTTAACCTATATATTCTAATTAAATTTATTAAGAATATAAGAGAGCTTAGCAGGCCTATTATTATAAGTAATAAACTATAACAATAAACTGCAATAACTTACTTAAAGCTTAAAGTAAATACTATAGCCTTTTCTTCTTAGCTAAGCTTATCTCTAAACTTAATAAAGGTTTACTTCTTAGTTTTATCTTTAAAGCTATAAGTCTTAAGCTTCTTTAAACCCTACTTATATAACTTCTTTATAAGCTTCTGTATAATTCTACTAGAGCTATAAATATGCTAAGCAGCTCTACTACTAGAGGTAACTTTCTCCTCTAGCTCTAGAAAAAGTATATTGCTGCCTATAGTATACTTTTAAGCCTTTATATTAACTTTAGTCTTAATCTTGTCTTACTTGTAGTTAATAGCTATAAACTTAGCTTCTAGCTATTTACCTGTATTAGATTAGCTAGAAACTATAATAAATAACTATAATAACTTATAACTCTGCTTAGAGCTAGAGCAGCTCTAAGTAGACCTTTTAAGCTTATCTTTAAGTATTTATACCTTTTCTTTCTTAAATATACTAGAGTTGTCCCTATTAATCTTCTTCTTAAAGTATACTTTAGCTAAATAGTTAGAGCTACTAGTAGTATACAAGGCCTTTTCCTCCTTATCTTTAAGCTCTTTTCTAGCGCAGTTGTAGGTAGTATAGATAGAAGTACTAAGGCTGCCTTTGTAAGGAATAGAAAGGCCTATAAAGTAGCTTCTTCTAGTAGTAGTACTACCTTTAAACTAAATAATAGAATTAATCTTAGCTTTGCGTAAGAGAAAGCCCTATATAAGTTAGTTAAGCTTATAATAAAAGACTATAGTAATACTGCGCACAAGTTATTCTACTTATAAGCGTTAAAGCCTATAAGAATAGAGAACTTATTACTAGAGAAGAGTATAGAAAAATTATTAGCAGCTTTCTCTACTTTTTTAACCTTAGGCTTAGTATTGCTAGTTAAATTAATAAAATCTATAGCTGCGCAGGCGTTATAGGCGTTAGAAAAATAATAAAAACTATAGTAATTATGCAGAAGCAGCAGCAGCAGGGCAAAAGCAAAAAAGCGCAGCAGCAGCAGTAGTAGTAGTAGTAAAGCTAGTAGGTTAAAAGTATGTAGAAAGTTAGTATACTGTACTAACTACCTAGGTAACTAGTAAAGCCTGTATATTAACTAGCGTGTGCTTAAAAATTACCTTTTACAGCACTACTATAGTTTTGTTAGTAAATACTTAGGCATTTTACGTTATATTAAATTAATTCTTATACTATTAGAAAGCTAAGCTCTAACTCTACAATACCTAGAATTATTATAGCTTTTTATTACAGTTTAGTTATAGTATATAGCAGCGCAGTTTCTAGCTTTATAAGAGCTCTAAATGCGCTAGTGCACGCTAGCACGCGCGCAACTTAAATTCTTAAGTTACTATACTTTAGGTTTTGCACCTACGATAACTTAGCTGCACTATGTTATATTAAATTAGAAATAGCACTATTTAAAAGCTATAGTTAAGTTCTGCTAACTCTAAATTTATTATAGGTTATTATTGCAGTTTAGCTGCTGCAGGCAGGTCTGCAGCTTTTAGAGCTAGCCTAGACCCTAAATCTACTGTAAACTAGCTAGGTATCTACTTTCTTACTAGTATACTAACTTTACTAAGTACTTAACACTAACTTACTAACTTACTAACTTACTTATACACACACACACATATATATATATATATATATATATATATATATCTACAGCTATAGCCTATACTAAGAATACAGCGTATAAGACTTTTACTTCTAGCAGTAAAGCCCTTAGAAAGAACTTTGCTTCTAAAGCTGCGCGCAAGACTATCTTAGGTAAAGCTTAGCTTAAAAAGAAGAAGAGATTTAAGCTAAGTAGTAAGTTTTATTACACTATTTTATTATAGTTATGTTTATATTATATAGCTGTTGCTCTCTATAAGATTTATTGCTACTAGTTAACTACTAAGCTCTTTATTTGCAAGCTTTCTTTCTAGCGCCTTGTCTGTAAAATTACTAAGAAGGTTTAGCACAGCTTAGGTAAAATTTATTATTAGAAATCTATGCTTACTGCTATCTAAGAGACACTTAAGGCTTTTATAGTTAGTTACTTTAAAAGTATAATTTTTTTGCTAAATTATTTAAATTAATGTTAATCCTTATAGATTGCGTTTACAACGCTGTTTATGCAAAGTATGTTACTATTTAGCCTAAGAATAGCTTTCTAGCATACAGGTACTATAGGTATTTTATATATAATATAGATTAGGCTAGTTACTTTAGTCTTAAATAGCAATAGTTATAAGAGTAATAAGTAAGGGTTTTAATAATATTAGACAATAGTTTAGACTGTTCTGCTGCTAATACTATAATAATTAACTGTAATAAAAGACTTATATTGCTTATATACTTAATTCTATGCTAATTAGACTTTAGGATAATAGTTAGCCCTATACTAGATTTAGACAAGTTTACAGCTATACTAGATTAAGAACTAGAAAACCTAACTTATACCTAAATACTTTAAAAGTCTTATAACCTAACCTATACTAGTAGTCTGTGCAACTACTACCTAACTTAAACCTGCTTAGCACAAACTAGCGCAGGGTTATACTAAAGTATAAGTTAGATTATTACGTAACTATACCTAACCTATACTACTAATCTGTGCAACTACTACTTAACCTAAACCTACTTAGCACAGACTAGCGCAGGGTTCTAATAGAGTATAGGTTAGGTTATTACGTAACTATACCTAACCTAGACCTAACCTATACCTATTTGCTAGTCTAGTACGCTTAGATATTTAAAGAAGAGTTAACTGCAAAAGCGCTACCTAAGTATTAGCTTTAAAATTATAAAATTAAGCTTATAGAAAGGAAAGAGCTTCTCTTTAGGCTAATATACTAGTTATTAGAAAAAGAGCTTAAGATACTATAAGGGTATATTAAGGAGAACCTTATAAAGAGATTTATTAGAGAATTTAAATCCTTAGTAAGATTCTCTATTCTATTTACACTAAAAAAAAACAGCAAGCTGCAGCTTTGCGTTAACTCCTAGAAACTAAACAAAATAATAATTAAGAACTATTATCTGCTACTAAATATATTAAAACTTTAAGATTAGCTATCTAAAGCAAAGTTCTTTACTATATTAGATTTCAGAGGAGCGTATAATCTTATTTATATAAAAAGAAAGCAAAGAATAGAAGGCAGTATTTAAAACCTATTATAATTATTTTAAGTATATAGTAATACTATTTAGGCTTACTAACGCACTAGTAGTATACTAGGCGCTTATTAGCAACACGCTATAGAAGTACTTAGACAACTTTTTAGTTACCTACCTTAATAATATTCTAGTGTTTAGCAAAACACTAAAAGAGCATACTAAATATATTAAAAAAGTACTAGACAGCCTAGCAATAGCTAATCTCTGCCTAAAGCTAAAGAAGTGCAAATAGTATAAAGAAGAATTAGAATTCTTTAGCTATATTATAGGATAGTATAGAGTTAAGATAAGTAACAAGAAGATATAAGTTGTAAAAAATTAACTAACACTAAGAATAGTTAAGAATATTTAGGAATTTGTAGAGTTTATTAACTTTAATTGCTGCTTTATTAGAAACTACTCTACTATAGCTTTACTGCTTATAAAGCTTACGTAGAAAGACGTACTATTTAAGTAAGAGAAAGTATAAGAAGATACCTTCTAGACACTTAAAAAAGCTTATATTGTGCTACCTATATTAATTATATTTATACTAGATATACTAACAAGAATAGAAATAGATACTTTAAACTTAGTACTAAGAGCCTATATTACGCAAGAAAAAGATAGATAGTAGTATTCTATTACTTACTACTTACACAAGTTCTTAGAAACAGAGAAGAATTATAATATATATAATAAAGAACTTATAGCTATTATAGATTTACTAGAATATTAGTAAGTATACGCTAAGAGCTGCTTAGAGCTTATAATCTACACAAATTATAAGAACTTAGTTGTTAGATTAGATAGGTATCTAATAAATGCAATAAATAGGTGTAATAATTAATTAATTCTGTAGTCTGCTATACTCTTTAGTACATTATTGCTAACTGTGCTGTTCTACGTTTAGATAAAGTACTTTTTTATCTTTATATAGTTACACCTAAGCCTCTTATATAATAATTCTGTTATACGCTAGCTTTAGTCTTGTTAGGTTAATTGCATTAATTGCTAGCCCTTAGCTTATATAGTTGTAAATCTAATATACTTTCTTAGCTTAGAGCATTTCTTAAGCTGCTAACTAATTATTTCGTCTAGATAATATAAAAGCCTTAAGTTAAGCTTCTATCTTATCTATCTAAACTTTTTTAAGCTGCACTAGTCTTCTCTTAACAAGACTAAGTTAGTTAAAAAAGGTCTCTTATGTGTTTACTAGTAAGGACTTAGTTAATCTATTAGCAATTATATAGTCTATAGATATATACAATACCTTAATCTTACTGCAAGAGACCTCCTGTTAGAGCTAGTAGTTATAGATATTTATATATTGTAATTTAGTTTGTAGTTTTGCAACATCTTTAGTAACAAGGCGTATAGTTTGCTTATTATTGCAGCTAATAGTAATAGCTAATCTAAGTATTGTAATATTTAGTTCCTTTAGTAGCTATTGTAGATAAAGCACCTCCTTTGCAACCTAAGAGAGAGCTAGTAATTTAGCTTCTATAGTAGACGTAGTAATAGTATTTTATTTACTTACTCTTTAGGCTACTAACTTTTTAAAGAGTTTAATAATGTATCTCTAAGAGCTTTTTCTATCTTAGGTATTATTAGCAAAGGATGCGTTGCTAGCTACTTTAAAGTCTGTTTCTTAACTTAGTTGTAATACTTTTAGTTAGGTAGCTATTAGGTACAGCAGTACCTTATCTACTACCTTTTAATATTTGTAGCTTAGGTTAATAAAGAAACTAGCTAGCCTTAATATAGCAAAGGTAATATCTAGTTGCGTTATAATAGCTGCAAAAAGAAGAGATCTAATCTTCTATTAGTATTAATTTATTTCTAATATAGTAGCAAGTCTATTGTTTAGTACTTGCTTAATTGTTGCTATAGGTGTATTATGCCTTAGGTTTATCTAGCTAGCTAGTTAGCTTATCTTTTTAATATATAATTGTTGCAATAGTTAGATTAACTTCTATTATTAGTTGCAGATAATTTTAATCCTTAGGAACTATTATAGGTTGTTACTCTCTATAAGAGTATATTTTTCTTAAAAAGATATTATTATCTATTTAGTAGACTTTTCTTATATTCTATAGTATGTAATTATAATATTGTCTACGTAGAAGAAGATAATTATTCTGTCTTTTATTATATAGTACAGTTTATGCAGTACTGCCTAGAAGCCTAGCTAAAAGAGAGCTGCTGTAAACTTCTTTTACTAAAGTAGTAGTAATATCTGCAGGCTATATAGTGCTTTCTATATCTTTAGAGTAGTCTTTAGCTTTTAGTAGCTGTATAGTATTTTTATAGAGATTTCTCTATCTACTATTGCATGTACAAAGGCGTTAGTAATGTTATACTATTTTAGTTTAAAGTTGTACTTAGCTACAATAGTAGCTAGTATTTAAAAGAACTAGCTTACTAGTGTTGCAGCGTAAGTATCTTATAAAGTAATATTTTGCTATTAGTCTCTTTAAACTACTAGCTAGGCCTTATATTTAAGCAAGTAGTAGTGCTTGTCTAGTTTATAAGCATATACTTATATATAGTTAAGTATTTAGTATCTAGCTTTCTTAATTAGTAATATAGATACCTCTATCTATAATTTTATTTAATAGTAGCTTTTAAGGTAGACTTCTTTAGCCTTCTAAAATATCTTATAAAGTAGATAGTTCTTTAGATTAGAGAATGCTTTTAGTAGTAAAAGGAGCTAGCTTAGGTGTAGCTACACTCTTCTTAATAGGATTCTTTGCAGCTAAGCCTTATTAATTAGCTTTCTATTATACTAACCTATAGTCTCTGCTTAGGTACTAGCTATAAATACAGCAGCCTATAGTATAGTTGTTAATATACTATAGTTATTAGCTTACTAGTTTCTTGCTTCTTTCTCTACAGCCTGCATTAATAGTGTAACTAGAAGTAGAGTTTCTAAAAGAGTAGAGTATACTATTTACACTTCTTTGCCTTTTCTTTATCTTAAAGTCTTCTGCGTAGACGTACTTTTTTCTATTATATTATCTTTATAGAACTGTTTAGTCTCTTATTAGTCTATTTAAAGTAGTAGAAGTTCCTTTGTTCTTATCTAAGTTGCTATTTCTTTAACTCTGCAGTATATTATATTATTCTTAAGGCTCTTTTCTTTACTATTAAACATTAAGTATTTATTAAAGACTACGTCTTGTGTGCTAATAACTTTGCCTAGAAAAAGAATCTAGATATAGTAGATGTTTGTTAATAAATATCCTACTAGGTATCTTACCTATACTTTTAGGTCTAGCTGCTAGAGTCTTACCTTTCTATAATGTGTATTATTAGTTATTGCAAATACTTTATATCTATATAATTTTAGATATGCTTAATATAGTTTTTAGGTGCTTAAGATAATCTTATTAAGTTTAGTAGTTTGTGTAAAGAATCTCTTATAAAGTAAGTGCTATTAGTTAGTGTAATTTAGCGTCTTATTGTATAGGTATACTATAGCTTTTGTAATTTCTAGCTATATTCCCTATAGTAGGTTAGCGTCTAGTTATATTGCGCGAGCCTTTTCTTTAATAATACTTTCTAAGCATTTAGCTCTTCTGTTTTACACTTAAGTATCTAGTGCTAAAAGCTTAAGTACTATACTTAAGGTAGTGCACTATCTTGCAACCTCTGTTTTTACAGTTGTAATCTTGTTGTCTGTTTTAATAACCTTAACTAAGATATTAAATTGTCTTTTTAGAAATTAGATAAATATTCTAAGAAGTTAGATAATTAACTTTGCTAGTCTATTGTTTTAGAAGTAGAGGTTCTACGTGTACATTAAGTAGCAATTAATAATTAGTTATTAACTCTTTTCTTTTATAAAACTTCTTTCTTTGTAGCTATAGAAGTCTAGAGCTATTTATTCTCTTAGTCTATTATTGTTTATTTGTAGTGTACGTTAAATTTAGCATTTTAATTTAGCTCTTCTATATGCGTTATATTCTATAGTTGTAATACCCTTAATTCTTACCCCCTAAGATTAGTAGACAAAGTGTTTAATTACTAACAGCTTTAGGTGCCTTAGACGCTTCTGCTATAGTATTGCGCTAACCCTCTATACTACTTTTAGAGTCTTTAAGCTAGTACGTACGTAAAAAGCAGTATAGCTATACTAGAAGTTAACTACCTATTGTTAGTGCATTTCTTTTAGTATAGCAACTATTAAGTTATCTTAGTAGCGTAGCATTGTTAGCTCTCTTCTATTGTTCTACTAAATACCTTAGAGTTATAGAAGTCTAAATAACATAAGATTGTATAAGATATCTAGGTAGAAAGTAACGTTCTTTAGCTAGATTATTTGCTTGCTAGTTTAACCTTTAGTTATAATTTATACTATGCTGTATCCTTAAATCTATACTTACGTATTACTAGCCTAGATAAAGTCTCTAAGTACTAGTATAGAGAGATCTATTATCTGCTTAATATTATTGTATATGTGTATTGTTGTTTTAGAGTTAAAGATAAAGCAGTATTGTAACAGATATTATTAGTTGCTAATATAAAAATTTACTATTGCCTGCCTGCCTTTAATCTTTGCTACAGCCCTACTTTGTAGTTATTTAGCAGGTAGGTCTAGTGTTTGCAATAATATTTTAATTTAAAGTATTGCTATTAATTGTAATAATTATAATAAGCTGTTTAGCTGTGCTATAGTCTTAGTAGATCTATAGTTATTTACTAACCTCTGTAGCTTACTATCTTTATTAAGATTGCTCTTAACTAGTTTAGCTATAATTTAATTTAGTCTAAACTATTTAGAAGCCTTTTCTAAATAAGCGTAAAAGCAATCTAACAAGTTATAGCGCTCTCTATAAGCAGAGTACTTACTGCTAGCTACTACTAGATTCTGCTTAAAGAACTGCTTAGATTTAGTACCTTATATACTATTAAATCTTCTTTTCTGCCTAAACCTGCTAGAGTTGCTCTATAACTAGGCAGATAGTGCTTTGTTTAATATATCTAAGGCGTCTTTAAGTATATCTTAGTTAGTTATACTACTAGTAAGATATAATACTTCTCTTATAGTAAAAGTGCTCTTCTACTTACTTTTTATAGAGTAGAATTAGCTTATATAATCTTAGTAGAGTTTTATTATCTTCTTCCTATAATTACTAGTCCTATTATAACTAGGGCTAGCAAAGGTTATTACCTACGTAGAGGCAATCTTTAAGATAGCTACTAGAAAGTCTGTTATTATATTATTAATATTTCTTACCTTACTTACTTAGAGGGCTTCTGCCTAAGTAGCTACTTAGTTATATTCTGTTAACTAAGTCTTCTATTAGCTAGATACTCTTATAGGTTGTAGTATAGTATAGTACTTCTTATGCGCTAATATTCTTTCTTTATAGGAGTTAATCCTAATAGTTTCTTAAAGTAGCTCTAGCTATTCTCTTACTATCTTACCTAACTTATAGCAGCTTAAGTAGAGATATAGAGAGACTGTCCTAAGTATATAATTAATTAATTATCTATACTAGGTATATTCTTCTTAATATTCTCTCTCTTAAAGTTTGTATAACTTAAGCTAGATCTAGTAATTATCTTAGTTACTTTTATAGTTCTTTTAGCCTTCTGCTAATAGATCTGCTATACAAGTTAGTATTACTGTTAATAGTTCTTATTATAGTAGCGTAGTGCTGCCTTATATTTAGGAGCTTAACACGCTACTTATAAATAAAGCAACAGTTATAATAGCTTTGTAATTAGCAATTTAAGGTAAGAGTAGTAGAATTAGTTATTGTTTTAGCTTTTTAGAGCTAATTAGGTTTACAAGATTCTACATACTTAGTGCTTTGCATTTTATTTTAAATTAGCAATACTATGCTGTCTAGCTACAGCTGTTAGATAGGATTACAGTTACGTTACAGCTAAGTTAAGTTATTATTTTGTTAATAATTGCGCTTGTAGGAGCAGCAGTAAAACTCTTAATTGTTAGATTAGATAGGTCTTTAATAAATGCAATAAATAGGTGTAATAATTAATTAATTCTATAGTCTGCTGTACCTTCTAGTATGTTGCTACTTACTATGCTGTTCTACGTTCAGATAAAGTGCCTTTTTATCCTTATATAGTTACACCTAAGCTCTTTGTATAACAATTCTGTTACACGCTAGCCTTAGTCTTATTAAGTTAATTGTATTAATTGCTAGCCCTTAGCTTATATAGTTGTAAATCTAACACTAGTACACTTTACAACAAGTAAAAAGTTAAACTGTAGACAAGTATAATAGTTCAAAATACTTAGATAGTATAAATTTAAAATTCTCTATACACTAGGTAAAGATAATAGTTAAGCTAACACGCTTAGTAGGAGATATAATATTACTAGATTAAAAACAATTAACAAGTGAGCAATTCTTAGTATTAACTATAATAGATTATTAGAGCTATCTTAATAACTTAATAACCTAATACTAGTTTAATAAGAGAAATGCTTACCTGCTAATATTTCTAAAGAACTAGAATAAGAAGTAATTAGTAGTTACTATAATAACACCTTATATAAATATCTAAGCATTATACAGACTATAAAACTAATTAATTAATATTACTAGTTCCTAAATATAAAAGACAAGGTTAGTAAGTATATTAAGAAATATATAAGCTATTAGTAGAATAAACACAATATATACGCAAAAT
The DNA here is from genome assembly GCA_033444525.1 of Phoma sp. YAFEF320. NCBI lineage: Eukaryota > Fungi > Ascomycota > Dothideomycetes > Pleosporales > Didymellaceae > Phoma > Phoma sp. YAFEF320. The sequence continues at coordinate 23,756 of JAVLWG010000037.1, forward strand.
ATAGAGAAGTATAGGTAATAGAGCTGCTAACAGCACTATAAATAGATATTATAATAGACTTTATTACGTAATTACTTATCTCTAAAAACCTAGTTATAGGATATAACTACAGCTTAATCTTTATTGTAGTAGACTAATTTATAAAAGCTGCTAAGTTTGTGCTTTTCTAATATAGCTATACAGCAGAGTAACTTGCTTGTATATTTCTAGATAGGATTATTTAACACTGTAGTATTCCTAAATTAATTATTAGCAATTAAGACAAGCTCTTTACGTTAAACTATTAGACTATACTTTTAGCAGCTATTAGTACTAAAAAGAAGCTATTAACTATATATTATCTACAGACTAATAGTTAGACAGAATAAGTAAACTAAATAATAGAAACATATCTCTAAATCTATTATAATAAGCAGTAAAATAATTAGGTTTTACTACTACTTAGAGTACAAATTATATACAATAATAAATTATTAAAAGTAATAAGCATAATACTATTCTTTGTAAACTATAGAAGACATCTAAATTTCTTTACACAAAATCTTAACAGTAGTATCTAAATAGATTTAGCAATATCTTTAGTAACTAAGCTAAAGAAAATATACTAAATATTACTTAAAAACATTATTAAAGCTTAAGCTAAGAGCATTTCCTATATTAATTAGAAAAGAAGAATAGCACTTCTACTAAAAAGAAGGGGATAAATTTTTATAAGAAACTTACGCACAAGAAAATTAACAAAAAAACTAGATAAAGTTAAAGTTAGACTATTTTTTATTTCTAAACTAATTAGCTAAGTTAACTATTAACTAAAGGTACCTAAGAATACAAAGATCTATAATAAGTTCTATATTTTACTTTTAGAACTAGCTAACCTTAAAACACTAATCTAAAAAGACTTCTATTACTAAGCTAATAGTAACAACAAATAAGAAGTTAAAGAAATAATACAGCACTAAAAGGAAATTTAATAATATAAGTACCTAGTTAAATAGTTAAAGTATCTAGACTTAAGAAATACTTTGGAACTAGAAGCAAGCCTTACAAACTACTACTAATTATTAGTATAGTACTACTAGTCTAATCTACAGATAGTGCTAAAAAATTAAAGCTGCTAAGATTAGAAGATAAGAAATTAACAAAAAGCTAATCTAGCAAAGGATTAAAAAGAATATTAGCCTATAACTAGCCCTAATTAGCAGATAAATAGACAATAGACAATAGAGTTATTACACTTAAACTTTCTAACTCTTTCCCCTTCTTTTAGACACGTAATATTGCTAAATTACAATAAGTAAACTCTTATTAATAGTTTTTAGCCTTTAAAAGCTTAAACTTACTTACTACTAGCAATACTTTTAGTTTAGTAACTTTTAGACGCTTCTTGCAAGTCTCCTGCTTACTTATTTTCTAATTATTCTTAGAAATAAATAAACTATATTTTATATGTACTATAATGCACCTAGTACAACAACTAGTAGCAGTATTAATAAATTACTGTATATCTTTCTTTTTACATTTCTTATAACAAAATAGCATTTCTAAAGCTGCTCCTTAAACCTTTATTACACGCCTCTTATATTCTTCCTTTAAAGTTTCCTTTTATACAAGTTATAATTTTTAAGTAGTAGGTTCTTTAGGCATAGTTAGAGAGAATAATAATAAAAAATAAGTATAACATACTTTAAGTACTTATAGCAATAAAATAACTAATACTGTAACTTTACAGCATAATAACTAGGGTATTAGGACAATACCTAGAAGAAAGGAAGATAGTGTTATAATCTACAATATAGAATAACAAGAATTATAGCTTAAGGCTAGCTAGTAGGTTATTATATTATAGTAAGGTAAGCATAAAGTTACGTAATAGTAATTACTATTCTACTAAGATATTAGTGTCTTAGATAGTTATTACTATTCTAGATAGTAACTTCTATCTTAGATAACCTAACTATCTTAGAACAATATATTGTCTCTAGATAGTATACAGCACTTAGATACTACAGATATCTCCTTAGTATATAGTTTAGTAGAAATATAACTCTTATAGTTTATATTTAACTTTGTTAATTAAGTTTGTTTTTAGGACTTAACCTTACTATAAAGTAAAGTAAGTTACTTATATTATTTTTTGCAGCCTGCTTAAGAAGAATAGTATACTCTATATCTTTTAGCACCTTACTATACTTTATAGCAGACTATAGTAGACTGTAGAGACTATAGTAGCCTACTATACTTCTATTTAGAATCTAAGACTATACCTATCTTTAAGAACTAATTAAATAGTGCTTATAAGCTTTGCTTAAAAGTATAACTTTAACAACCTAGTCTGATAATTATAGTACTAGCAAAATTATAAAACGTAATTCTTCTAAGTACTTATATACTTTAGTGTACTTTAGTAATTTTATATACTCTTTATACTTTTTTCTTAATATACTTGTATTTATAATTAAAGCTTAGTATTTAGAAAACAGATAAAAAAAAAAAGTAGTAAATATTATAAATGATATTTTTTTAAATAAAAGGCTATTAAGAATATAGAAGTTTATTTACATAGAACTGCTCTTTTTAATAGTATACTAACATTTTACTTTATACTTTTCTAGTTAAATAGTATTATTATATTAGTATCTACTTACTTTTTTAAAAACTTTAAATCTTTAATTAGTTAATTTGTTTATTCTGTTTTCTTCATAAACTATCTAGATGTTATATATAATTTTATAGCTACGTTTATATATTTAATACAAAGGTATAAGTATTATATAAGTACAGAATATATTAGGAAATAATATACAATAAACCTAATTCCTTAAGTTTAAACAAAGTAAAAATTAGAGAGCTATAGTATGAAGGTAGTACCTATTATATTTTATATTTATAAATATATATTTATAATTGCAGGAGCGATTGTGTCTTGAGGTTATAGATGCATAAGCGCATTCGACATAGATCTGCTCGAACGAGGTCAAGAAAGTCTGAGATAAACTCCGCTGTATCGTTGGTGGATCCGCTGACGCCTACGTTGAGCGGTGAGCATACTGGTTCGGACGGTACGTATGTGATCAAAGCCGCCTCAAGAGATCCCAGTACCCCCGAGAGGCTGGTCAGACGCGATATCATGAGTTCAATACCGGCCACATTAGCCTCATCAGCAGCAATGTCATAGGCGCCAAGGGAGAACTTCCAAGGTTGAAATCCGCCTTCCTGGTGGTACTGAGTGGTATGTTGTCCCTCCGCGGTATCTTGGGTCTTGTTCGTGGCTGTGGAGAGAGGTGTGGCCTGAGTTGCGGCTACCATTGGGCAAGAACCCAACCTGGCATTGCTCAAGAAATTCACAGCAGTCCCTCTATCGTCCAGATTCCAGAGTTGACACAGCCAGTCGACCAATTGGGTGCACAACATGGTCACTGTGGTAAGTGGAACGCGTTGGTGACGGCATTGTTCGCAGCTAAGTACAGCAAGACTAGGCTGTTCTACTGTAAATGTGATGTCGAGTGCATTTTCCAGGGGTACTTGGGATGATGTGGAAATCTCTTCAAGGCGAGCAAGTGTCCGGAGGGCGAGCAAAGCGCAACCACAGTCCGAGTATTGCATCTTCGAATTTTCTGTCATCTGGGTGCGTGAAAGTCGCAAGATGTAACGTGAGGGATGTCTTTTTGTGGATGGGAATCAAGGCTGATAGCTATCAGAATCGATTCCATTATGTCGATATGTAACCTGAGCTTGGGCTGGCAATTGGCAGGTGTCATGACGGGACGATGCGCTCTGACCGCACCAATATTGGTGATTGAGACCTTGCGATCGAATAGAGTTGTGCCCAATTGCAAAGTGCACAAGCTCAGAGTGCACGTCCATTTTTCAAGTGGATCCTGAAATCAGCCTCGGTGTGTTTTGAGTGAAGTTTACAGGGGTCTGCTTAGTACACCGTGACTCGGTCTATTTGTTAGCGAATTACACCGATGTTTTGTTTAGCTTCAAGGGACGTTCTCGTGGCGACTTTCACAAGAGCACCACACTTAATGCTCCGAAATCTAGGTCTCACATTGCGCTATTCTTTGCAGCCAAACATGTATTCATCAGACATCATAAAGAATGATGCCATCGAATTGCGGGTGCAACCTCCTTCAAATACGTTTAAACCACTGATAGCTGCGCTTATTTCGCCCCATTTGTGAAGATATCCAGATGGCTTCTTTCAAATCCCACACCATCAATCCAGGGTCCACCGTTCTTGTAACAGGAGCTAATGGTTTTGTCGGCGCACATGTTGTCGACCAGCTTCTTCAGGAAGGCTACAAAGTGCGGGGCACAGTTCGAGACTCCTCCAAGCATCAATGGCTCGTAGATCTTCTGTCTCGGAAATATGGTTCAGATAATTTCGATCTGGTTACTGTGAAGGATATGAAAATCCCCGGTGCATTTGACGAGGCCGTTTCAGGTAAACTCCACATTTGCGTCCCAGCATTTCACACGCAAGTAACTCTCTTCATTTAGGGGTATCCGGCATTATCCACGTTGCATCCCCGCGAAGCTTAGACATCACGCCGCAAGAACTTATTGAGACCACTGTGGCAGGAACGTTAGCCTGCCTTAAAGCTGCGGCAAAGGAGGGGAGCGTGAAGCGATTTGTCCTGACGTCATCTTCCTCCGCCGTTCGCTCATTGCAAGCATATCGGAGATCTGATACAGTGTCTGCAAACGAATATGACGAAGAAACTCTAGCTTTAGCTGAGAATATCCCAGCGGACCTTCCGGTGATGCAAAAGTTCATGATCGCATATTTCGCATCCAAGGTAGCGGCCGAGAAAGCTTTCTGGGAGTGGGTGACGACCCATCAACCTCAATTCACCGTCAATACAGTTCTGCCTTGCACGATCTACGGCAGCCCGCTGGAGGTATCGCATCAGGGATTTCCGTCTACGTCGAGAATCCCACTTCAAATCTTGGACGGAGATACTGATTCCATAAAACATGTGCAGCGCTGTAAGTGACCCTTCTAACTAGGCCGTGGGACCTGAGCCTTCCAGCTGAGATTGATTTAGTCTACTATGTTCATGTTCAGGATGTCGCCCGTTTGCATCTTGCTGCCCTGGTCGACCCAATCACTTGCAATGAGCGCATTTTCGCTTTCGCTAGCCCATATTGTATGAACGAATTGTTTGATATATTTTCGAAAGTCGTTCCAGGCTACAAAGCTCCCGCCAAGATTGCAGGACTAGACTTCCCCTTAGCCAAGATCGGGCCACAGAAAAAAGCGAATGAACTGTTGCAAGGCATGGGTAGGAAAGGCTTCGTAGAACTCGAGGACACTATGATAGATAGTATACGGACGCGTATTAATCAATAGATCCATTTGCATACACAATGCGCAAGGGAGATCATTATAGATCAAGGCACAATCTGTTTACCAGCAGGGACCTTCTCTTCTTTACCCTTCACAAGTCGTACCATGTCTTCAGAAAACTCATAAAGCAGGGACATTAACTTAAAGTGAGGATTCCACAAAATTCTTCTGATCTGACACCAACACAACCAGTATACTATCGATCTTCCAGTGTACGAGGCAGTGCCCTTCAATAAGCAAGGTATCTTAAATAGATTATAAGTTGGACATGTCCCAAATGATTGGACGTGTCCCATACCTAGCTCATCAAAATATACTCAAGGTAAGAACAACGCTGAGACTACAAATCATTTGACTCCAGTATCCTCTCACTCAAATTCTTCATTAGCCTCCTCAGCCAGACCTTCACGCATCGACACACTTGAGGGATCAAAGTAGGGCTTCTCTCCAATTCCACACACGCGGTACCCAAAACGTTCACCAAAATCATCGTAATCCATGGTGGCATTGTGTACCATACTGCGGTTATCCCAGATAGCTGTCATATAAGTCAGGACTAAGAAACGAAGGACACGAATAGTCTTACCCATGTCATTTGGACCCTGCCATCGGAATCGGCATTGAAGATCGTGGTTGCGTAGCACCATATCCATCAGCCAGTTCAAAATCATGTCGCTTTCTGTAGGGGTGAGTCCATTTATAGAGCCTGGCTATTATTGTAATCTCTCGTTAGTAAATTAGCTGTATAAGCACCAAAATACACATACGTAGGCGCCGAGAGCAAAAATACTCTTCCATCCGGTCACGGGATTTGTGCGAACGACAGGATGCTCAGCCTTTAGTGGCGTACCGGTGTTCTCGGGATGGCCTCGCGCGTCGGAATATACCTGAATATTCGCCTTCTGGATGATCTTCTGAAAGACTGCGCAAGTAAGATTAGTGTCCATGTCGATCAAAGTCATTGAGAAACAGCGCCTCTGCTTACAAGGTGCAGTGTAACTCGCGGTTCTCTGTTCTAGAAACTCTCGCATAGGCTTGCTTATGCGGTCATAGATCTCGTATCCAGACGCCCATAGCGTATCTAAGCCGAACAAGTTAGCTCTCGTCTTTTGACATCCATCGTGTGATCATACCTCCCCCAACAGAGGGCAACTCCACGAGACGCAAGCATGTGTAATCAGAAGGGACCTGTTCGGACTGAATATCGCTGTGCCAGGCCTCAAGTGCCTGCCTCGCATTCCCCAGATCACGAGGTACAGCTTTGCCATTCACGAGTTTTCTCTGCCGAGAGTTGATTGTACTGATATGTAAATCGTCGCCGCCCATCTGTCTCTGTGGGTTGAGTACGGGGTGAATATGAAGAGTTGACTCTTTAGGTTTGCCAACGAGCTCTCCCATGCGTTGCATGAGCTTCTTTTGCAGATCATTAGTCATATTGTTTTGGTTCCGGAAGAACACTACACCACGACGGGATACTACAGACAACTCATGTGTTATTCTTATTCTATACGAGGTGTCTGACCGTACTCACTAGTGATGGCAAGATCTCTGAGCATTTGATCAGAATTGGGGCCTTGGAGCATGTCGACCAAGTTTGCATCAGGAAACTCGGTGCCCACGGTAGGCGTAACCATGAATTGTTTCAGTGGCGCAAGAACACCTTTCAATTTCAATGGCTTTGGGTAGCTTGTCACCTTAGAAAGTCCTCTTCGGAAGCACAATGATCGCGTTGCCTGTAAGCTAGGAAGGCGCAGTGCTGACGCAGTGCGGCAGAGGAACAGACTGTGCGTGGTCGACATAACTAAGAAACGCGATAGAATCCCCTCGAAAGCACAATGGATAAAGAGGCGGAGCAATCAAGAGTGTATTATCAGGGAGAAATCTTGGTAAGGGTGACATACACCGGAACTGGATGGTATTCAAGGTGCACAAATATCGGTACATTTCCATTGCTTCGTCAATACTCCAAATGTCCCAGTTCCCCAATCGCGCAATTGAGATGTTTGAGGTACTCGGCATCTGCAACAATGACCCGGTCAAGTCAAACCCCAAGACAAGTTGTTTAGCACAGATCGCAGACCTTCACCACCGTTTTCGTACCCATGTATGAACATCTGCATTCGGGCCATGATCAGTCGGTGTGATTTCAGAGCGGTGAAGCGGACAACGGTGAGGCGGACAACGATGAGGCGGACAACGACGAGGCGATCAACTGCGACGGCATATTTACCTAGAATAATTGCCCGAGGCGGTCCCAACGCTGAACACGAAATGGATCATATCATAAGAGATGTCTACGTATCAACTTGTAACTCGTAACATCGGCAGAAATATTGGTGCATCGCTTGATTATTCTCTCATTCTGGCTTATTCCATGCTCCAGAATTGACCAACCCCCACACAGAGTACTTACAGATAGCCAGTTTTCATTTCTGATTTCTCCACGATAGTCTTACAGCGTGCCAACAACAAGTTGCATTGGGCATCTTCTCTTTTTACAAAGCTTCTTGCAATATCGCCAGCCTAGCTATGGCTAAAAAGATCATCGTTGTCACTGGTGCAACTGGCAATCAAGGTTCGGCCATAGCTCGAGTCTTGCTCAAGACAGGAGAATGGCACGTTCGTGCGGTGACTAGAAATGTGGACGGATTAAAGGCGCAGAAACTTGCTGCAGAGGGCATGGAAGTTGTACAGGCTAGCTACGAAGATGAGAGTTCTGTCCGCCAAGCCTTCGTGGTGAGTAGCATGACTTATTTTCTGAGGCAAAGTGGAACTGAGCCGTCTATAGGGGGCGCACGCTATCTTCGCGGTAACCAACTGGTGGGAGCCCTTTCAGAAGGGCTCAAGTCAAGCTGAGGCTGGCGATATCGAAGAGCGGCAAGGTATTACGCTGGCCAAATTGGCAGCTGAAGTAACCACTTTGGAACATTACATTTGGAGCACTCTTCCGGCAGCGGACAAGATCACCGATGGAAAGTACCCTGTCCCTCATTTTGACTATAAGGCTAAGGTCGATGACTACATCTGGACAAACCTTCCACTTTTGGCCGCAAAGACGACTTTCCTGATGTTTGGCTTCTACCCTTCCAATTTCGCCTTCTTCCCTCTGTTGAAGCCGCTACCGGTGGTCAGTAAATTCCCCAAAATGATAGTCGTAGCTGACAACACCAATTATAGGTCACCGCGCCAGGCACATACACATGGATGGTTCCCACAAGCCCCTCAACCCTATATCCGATGTCAGGTGATATGACCAAGGACCCAGGCATCTGGGCACGCCAAATTCTTGCCAAACCTGAGTTAACGCACGGCAAATATGCTGCTGTTTGTACTGAGGTCATCACTCTGGGAGAGGCGCTTTCTCAATGGTCGACGGTCTCAGGCCAGAAAGGCGTATATGTGCAGGTGAAACCAGAAGTTGTCGGTAGTCTATACGGTTTAGCCGGAGAAGAGGCTGTGACGGGGGTTCTTTTTGGTGAGGCTGTGCCAGATTGGTTTGGACATGTCAAAGATCGAGGTCTTTTTGTCACCAAGGAACAGCTTGAAATCTCAAGCGACGAGATCTCGAATTTCAAGGAGAGCCTTGAGTCGATCAAAGAATTTCTGGGTTAAGCCAGACTTTGCGGTGCTGCACTCAGACGAATATGAGCAAACGGCACTTTTATTCCTTTACATTACTGTTTTCGTCTCTCGCTGAATCTATTCGACCCGCCGTAGTGTTTTGTCACATCTTTCTTGTGTACCAACATCTGCCTTATCTTCCGATCATGTCAATAGTGAGATCTCTTACTCCCAAATTGTCGGAATTTCAATGCGATCTTATCGGGTGGTCGGGCACATTTCCTTTACCGATTTACAATATGACTCGTACGATATGTAAGTCGGAAGGTATTCCGAGTTGGAGACATAGAACGGTGCGATACGGGACGTTTGTTTCTGACTCCACACGAGGCTGAAGCTTAATTTTATCACGCATCCTATTGAGCGTATGGGGTTTTTGCGTGACGATGATACGCGGGTGCAACGAACGAAGGATTCTCTCCGGTGCTATTCACGGGGAACGGGGACCCACAGAGCCCCATTTGTTCAAATGATTGGACTTGAATATTTGGACTGCTCTGATCGCGAGACAAAGCCACCGGCGTTTTCCGATATCTGACGACTGTGATGGTACTAGGGTAATGGCACATGGGCGTATACGGCGACTGAATTGGTGATACCGCCACGTCAGGGCTACATTAGCTGAGACATGCAGGTCGTATGTTACCGGCCACGTTCAAACCCTCGGCGTACTAAGAAAGTGGGTCTTGAATGATCAGACGTAAGGCGATATAGATTTGGCCCACTGGAATGTCACTCAATCAAGGTTGATGAAATCTAATTTACATTTCATTGTCTAACTCAGTCTTCTCTGCATGGAACTAAAATGTTTTCTTATACTTGGTATATTCTAAAGCCATGCTCGAGATCTGATTATGGTTAACACCTGGGTTCATGGCAGTTTGGTAGAAAAACTTCGGGTGGTGAACTACCGATTTCGTATCTGAGGTTTTCTGACAAGACATACTACCATACCAGCATCCCTAGGCAGATATAGTTAAGTTATGTACATCACACTCTGTTTGGAAGGTCCGATAACCGGCCGAGCGTTTTGCCATGGCGCGATATGCCACCTCCTGCGAGATGCGACCGACTCTTGCAGATGAGTTTCGATGAACATCGCCTAAGGCTAATTAGGGTATATGTACCTCAGCAACGCCAAAAAGTGTGTGAGTAGGTATTCTGGTCGGCCTTGAAGATATTCGAAATGGGAGAAGAGACTTGTAACGCCGACAGTAGCGCCCCAGTACAGAAGCCCATCAAGTACCGCCTTGCATGTGACGGCTGTCAACACTCCAAGATTCGGTGCAACCAAGAAAAGCCTCGATGTCGAAGATGTTCGAAGAAAGGCATGGACTGTGTCTACAGCCCAGCACGCCGTGCCGGACGGCCGCGCACCCGGAAAGACAGCAAAAGCTCCCCTAGAAGCCGCAATGCAGCATCACCGAGCCTTTCTGAGCACATTGCGATGACCAAGGACATCACAACTTCAGTATCGACTCCAATGTCCCCCTTTTCCCTACACGGCACTATATCATCTTCTGGCCATGGCTTCACATCCTGCTCCTGCTCCAACGCTTCCGTCGCTCTCAGCATGTCTCAAACTATACAGGCACCAGTCTATGACGATACGAATCTCTACGAATCTCAGTTCCTGGGCGAGAGCTTCCTGCAAGACTCAACAAATACCGCAGGCATTCAATGCGAAACTCCAAAGCAAGTCGACAAATACTATTTTCAGCTGCCTCCCGAAATTCTCATTACGCCTGAGCTCCTCGGTCTCGGTTTCTGCGAAGGTCCATCCGCATCACTCGATCAGTATCAGCAACAAGACCCTGAACACTCACGGCCGATGATCTCATCTCTCAACGCTTTCGACGAAAGACAGCAATATCTTGGTTTACCCACACCAGAAGAAAGCTCGTCACATCTTGACTTGAATCGGAGATCTAGTGTTTCCACTGCGACCTCAAGTAGCAAAAGCGTTGGAAACTTCACCTTTGAAGCTATGCGACAAGACAAGCTCAGAGACTCCCGCCTTTCGGACTACGCCACTTCTTCGACCAAGTCTTGCAGTTGTATTGCCAGACTCTTCGAACATCTATCGACGCCTACCCAAGCGTTGGCGTCGTCTAGTAGCCCTACTTCTACTTCAACCGCTTTGTCTACCTCTCGGCTATTGATTGAAAGCTGTTATGCTACGATGGCGTGCCCCAATTTGTGTTCCACGCGCCCTTCCGCTGCACTTGTCATTTGTGAAGCAATTGATCGTGCACTCCTTTCTCTTGACTTGAGAGGGACATCCCTCTGGAGAGCCAGGGAAAGTCACCAAGCCGGAAGACTATCAGCCTCACCATCACCATCTTCACCATCTGCACCATCTGCTGTAGGGGCCAGCAAAAGTCTTGAGATGGTTCATCAGTCGCCAGTAGCTGATGAAGAACATGAACCGCTTCATTGTGGGACGTTGCCTATACGAGGCGCCGATAGAAGAGCTGTCCTGCGCGTGCTGAGGGTGAAGCGAGCCCGAGAGATGCAAGGAGTACTAGAGCAGCTGAGGAATAAATTTCGTGTAGGAACACCGCTGGACAGACAGGCAACGACAAAGCCATTACTGAGGGCTTCATGTGCAGATATAATCGGAGGTGTCATCCAAAGAGTTACAGAGAGTGTGGAACTTGTTAGGATAGAATTTTAGGGGCCAATCTATCACAGCGATACAAGCAACGAGCACACCGTCTTACATCTTGATTGTCCATATCACTTTTGCTCTAGAGTATCGATAAACAATTCGATTATCAAAATCGTGAGCTAGAGCAAAGTTTGCGCACCACGTCTTCGTCTGTGTATCATTCGTGTATAAGAATGTCTCGCCTTCGGTGCACTTCCATACTCTGCATTTTTCAGGACTGTCAATGCTTTGTCGGTGATGTTGTCAATAAAAGACGTTTGGCTTGATCTTTGCCGAGTCGTGCCGCCCCTACAGGATGTTCGTCGAAGAACGTGGTAAAGTGTAAAGCGCGTTCTGCTTGGGTTTTTACTTTACTGTGCGTATGGATACTTTTTATGAAAATTCGGGAAGTCTGCGTCCCTCGAAAACTCCCCGATGTGAAAGCGAAGAAAACTCGCACGGGATATTTATTTCGAAATGTGAAACGTCGCCACCCTTGAGCTGTGCAGAATCCTTTGAACTTCATCATCGGCCGCCGAGCATAGTTCTCGATTCTTCAGTCTCAACCTACAACATTCCGAGGATGCTCTTCCCAACAGCGCACGGATGTCATGATGATCGGCTGCGGTACTGAGCTGAAGATAAGTTCTTCAAGCGGTGGGTCAAGCTGTTATTCTTCAACCTTCCAGTGTCAAATTACAGCTGTTCTATTTCGAAAATATACTATCGTCCTCCGTATTTGATAATGAAAGACATGCACTCTGTCACATGTCTGCCACTTGAAAACTCAAATTCTGCTACAGAGCAACTCATGCCAGCAGAGACGCTCATCAAATGCCTTGAAGCTATCGCCGCTGGAGATGTTCCGACATCTCTGCGCATCGACAACCAACTTCGTCTTCGTTTTCTCGAGGCTGCTCGAATGAGTTCCTTCAGGCTTGAGCAACCATGGGACACCATGCAGCGACTGGTCTTCTGTGCGCTTCCACCCAATATCGTGCAGGTGGGAATAGATTTGGGACTCTGGAGGATACTTGCTACACGAAGCAAAGTGGCAATGAATGTCAAGGAACTCGCCATCGAGCTGGGTGCCGAGTCAAACCTACTACTTCGTTTGCTGCGGTACGCAGCGACACAATGGATGGTAGAGCAGGTCGATGTTGATGCATTCCGGGCAACAGATGTCACACATTACTTGTGCATGTCAGGACTGGAATCGGTCGTGTTCCATGTGTAAGTTCACAATGGATTCTCTATGTCGAATTCCCTCTAACGAGCTTTTCAGAACTGAAAGAAACATCGCATTGTACAACGCCATACCGAAATGGCTCGCTGAGAACTCCTACAAGCAGCCACAAGACAATAAATGGCTGCCCTTCAACCTGAGCAAAAACACAAGTCTCCACTTCTTTGAATGGCTATCGCAGCGACCGCGACATCAACAGGCTTTTAACGAATACATGTCTTTCCAGCGAGTGGGACAGCAAAGCTGGCTCGATGCGTTTCCACTTGAGAAATATATGAAGGAGTCAAATGCAATAAGTATGAACAGAAAACTTGTTGTTGATGTCGGCGGCGGTTACGGTCATCAGTGTCAGGAGATACTCAAGAGGTTTCCTGGGGTAAGGGGACGGATCGTACTGCAAGACACCCACATGGCGGCTATCGATTGTGCTAAGAAGATTGAAGGCTTGGAGGTTGTTCATCATGACTTTACCAATGCGCAACCAGTACAGGAAGCATGTGTCTACTATCTGCGCAATATTCTCCACGATTGGCCAGATGATGCCTGTCATAATATTCTCTGCCATCTTAAAGGGGCTCTTGCTTCCGATTCGGTCATTCTTCTTGATGAGCTCGTCATCCAGGAAGGTAGTGGACACTGGTATGGCGCTTCATTTGATTTGCTTATGATGGCCAATTATGGAGCGCGTGAAAGGTCGCTAAGTGAGTGGGACCGTATTCTCGAGAAAGCAGGGTTGGAATGCAAAGAGTTCATACCTTACAGTATGCATGGAGATGGTATTCAAGTGGTCGTTTCACAATAACCTACCCGTAGAATGATATAACAGGACGTTTCTGTATACTATACCTTCGTATGTGCGGAGCGAAAATTTACTAAAGTTTTGCGCTTTTGCACCTTGATCACAGCGGTAGATGATCCTTGTACAATGGACTTTGACTGGATATGAAATATCTGATCGCCAAGGATCTGGATATTCGTTTATCATTATGATCATAACGTTATAGTTCAATGTTAGACTTTTCGCATTCATCTATACCGTTTCAATCTGGAGCATGTGCAAATGCTCTATGCGAATCTGAATCCTTGTGTACCTCACAGCAGACTAAACAGCGCCGCAGAGGAGAGCAGATCACTGATCGCATGTGACGTGATATTCTCGATGATCAAATAAAAACGGCCTCATTACATATTGCCGATGATACCATCAACGTGTAAAGCAGACGCGTCGTAGCACCACAATTACGCCGAATGAATTGTGGGTCTCGGGACGTTTGTTGTACCTCGGTCTCCGACTTGGCACATACAACGCGATGCAGTGTAAATATGAGAATTAGCCCATCTCGTGGTTAGCTGAAGGGTATTTCGTAACCTTCAATTCTTGTATCTTACATAAGCGATCTGAAGAGAAATATTCGTCAAAACTATTCGCCTTCAGTATGACATATGACTTCAAGCTGGAACCTTTGACCCACGCAGCGGGAAAGAAATGCAAGGTTCGAGGCCGTGACATTTTCATCTTTGCTGTTCACTAACCTTGCTTGCTCAGTTTGGAGCTATTATCACTGGTCTCGACTTGAACCGCGTCAGAGAGGAAACAGTTGCGCAGCTGCGTCAAGCCACCTGGGAGCATAAGTTACTCATAATTAAAGGTCAACATGACCTAGAACCAAAGCATGGCTGGGAGTTGCTACAGAGGCTGGACCCAACCTCCAAGAAGATCGATAACACCACGTTTGCACGTGCGATTTATCCCAAGGATGCGATAGTGGTAAGACTGGAAAGGATTGGTCGCATCACTTGCAAGCTTGGTGAGAGTTCTGACAGAATTTAGGCCAATATCCGTTATGTGGAAGTACCTGATGCTGGTTCGTTTGTCTTCATTGGTAAAGGCCAGCAGGATGATTCGCGCTACGGCAAGCCCGGCCTCAACATGGGTGACGGCAACCTGAATCAGTACTACAGCAAGCCACTCTCCGATTCTGAATTTGAGGCGGGTCGAACCCGCTTCCACTGGTGGTCTACGGATGGGACGTTCTGGCAATATGAGCCTCCAACCTTCACAATGCTCCGTCCTATCAAGTTTCCGGCAGGTGGCTTAGATAAGCAGACCGTAGAATGGGCAGATGGTTCAGATCA
The DNA here is from genome assembly GCA_033444525.1 of Phoma sp. YAFEF320. NCBI lineage: Eukaryota > Fungi > Ascomycota > Dothideomycetes > Pleosporales > Didymellaceae > Phoma > Phoma sp. YAFEF320. The sequence goes on from JAVLWG010000037.1 coordinate 38,762, forward strand.
GAGTATGGAAGTCAAGCCAGGTCGCACGGCGTTTGTGGATGTCGAACAGTTGTATGAAATGCTAAGCGATGAGGAGAAGAGGATGTTGGACCACAGCTGGGTTGAGTACATGTACTGGCCGTACGAATGGATCAAGGGCTGCCGCGGTGCTCCTAATGGACTCGGCGTAGCAAGTGAGGGCCGAGAGGTGCCAGAAGAGACGATGGAAAAGATTGAAGAGACAGACAAAAACTGGCAAAAGAAGGTCTGCATCCTTGAATCACCTAGGCCGTACTTTCGCTGACATAGCCGCAGTACCCTCTGGTCTGGATGAATCCCGTTACAGGAAGAAAATCATTCCAAGTACAGCACAACCTTGCGCGCCGGCTTTTCATCCGTCATGGACCCAACGACGATCCCAAGGTCATCGATAATGTGGCCGAGGTGAGGAAATTTCTAGATGGTTTCCACTTGAGAATCATCAAGCCTGAGTACATCTGGGTCGGGCCCGATGAGGAGCAGGATCTGCTTCTCTTCCAAAACTATGGGTTGTTCCATACCAAAATTGACTACCCGGCTAGCTGGGGAGTGCGAACAGTCCACCAAGGCTGGCTTCCTGGTGGCGAAAAGCCTAAAGGACCAGTACCAATTCCAGGAGAAGATTAGTTGAAAATGACAGCAATGTTTATGTTCACGCGCATTTCTGCATTCTCCGCTGAAGGACCGCGAGGATTTTTTGACCTGCTGTTTAAAGCTATATTTCACACTATAAAGTCTCACGTCATCTCAATTCTCAACATCAAAGGGTTGTCGCATCACTTAGGTGAACATGGTCAATCGCATTTGATAGTATATTGATGATGGACGCAGATTGTACCCGTTTACGTTACGAACGTGACTGCCCTGACTCCTTTCTATCTTTATTAGTTCCGTGTAATTTTCCCGATCGGTGATATCAATAGTACTACTCAAGACCGATAATTCAGCGCTTGTTCACTCGGTGCTTTCTTGATAAGATATAACACTAAATAACATTTAGGTGTCAGCAATGTGGATTGAAATGACAATTATCCCATCCTACTGAGATCCATGCAAAAAGTTTCTATTCGAAGTGCATCTTAGAACAACGCTTCTATTGTGTCATAACTCATCTATGTGAGACTACAAAGCTGACAATCTAGTGTTTCTGAGCCGTGAACTCCTAATTCTTCTGTTTGCACAGACCTTCTTTTCCTAATGGTAGATTGAATCCACCGCCGGTTCGTGTCACATATGTCGATATCAGCGTATTTCAAACTTATGACTTTGCCACAAGTATTTCACCTACTAGTCCGGTCACCAAGACACCACTCACCCACCATTGGCTGTTCACGAAGAAGTTCCTACACTCCCTTGGGTCGAGTACATCGAGTCGCGCCAGCATCAAGAAAGCAGCAAGTGAGGATACGATTGCGCTCACCAAGAAAGGACCTTGCGTCATAGAACCCCAATGCACGGTGGCCCACAAGCACCCACTCATAGCGCTTGCCATCAAGAATAAGAATGCCTTGGGGTACCGACGCACAGCTATAGCCAGTGAGCCAACTCCGGCCTTCAGATCGTCCTGGATATCTTGGAAGGCGTATATGGTATCGTAGGTCATGTTGAAGAGAGTTTGGCATGCGTACATAGCGAGTATGGCTTTAGTGCGGTTCCGGATGCTGACGTTACTGGTCACATTGGCTGCGTAAGGTCCATCAACGACAACAGTATCGACAAGAAAAACCGCCCATCCAACACCGGTGGCCAAACAGAGTTGCGGGAAATTACAAATCCGCTTCATAAAGGGATAGACGAGCCCGAGGAGAGATGTCAATAGAGCATGCTGGCTCGCGCGGACTGGCAGTGTGGAGTAAATTAGGACGTGGCGCATAACCGCGAGGACGAGGGTGGTAGCGAGGGCATCCGGTGTAGAGATGGCACCACGAGCAAGCGGCCGCTTTCTGCAGCGCAGGACTTGTCGATCTAAGTCCTGGTCAACAACGTCATTCCAGGCGCATCCCCAGCTACGGAAGATGAGGCTGTCCAGCATGAAGATGGCGATCAATTTGCCGCAAGTGCTTGCTGAAAAAGCAGTCGGACTGGTCACATTGACTGAGTATAGAAAGCCAATAACGTAGGGGAAGATGACACCAAGTAGTCCAGCAGGCTTGCTGAGACGGACAAGTTCCAGATAGGGGCCCCAGGAGAAGTTTCGCACTGCGCTTTTAGGTGTCGGCGGGCTCGATACCAGTTTGGTAGGCACTGTCTCGACCAATGTATACTGAGTCGACATAGTGTCGATGGATTAGATTTCCGCTCGGAGTGATTGGTAACGATTTGATGAATAATAGGACTCAAATCCAGTTGACGCAAATGTTGAATGCAAGTGACTATTCATGATATACAAGTAGCACAGTATTTCGTGCCTATCAGCCTCCGATTACTCGGCATCGTGATCCCTTCCTTCCTTCCGGGTGCCACGATGGTCGAAGATCGGGATTTCGGGGCATTGATGGTTTTCGGTACATAACTCTCGAGAGTCCAATGGGTCCAGAACTTCATTCTAAATTCCAATGCCGTCGCTTCAATTGTAAAGCCATGCTCCAAGCTGCGCATTCCATTCGCCCATTCAAGCCGTGGGTAGGGGATCATTGAAGATATCGGGCCTTCCATCGAGACTACGGTCTCCATGAACGAGGGGGGGGGAGAAATAACAGGAATTATAACTGGTCGTAACATAGACGCATCAAAGCGGATCAGGGCATTTTCGCTTGACTGGTGCAATGGTCATTTTCTGCACAGACTTGTCCGTAGCGTATGCAAGGACCACAATCTGAAATGTCGTGTAGCCGCATTGTGAAGAGCTCGATAAGCCGACGTGGAAGCTAATACAGCTGTTGTTCTTGAAGGCATGATGCTTGCAATCAACAAACTTGCTGCCACCATCAGTGGGGTGACGCAAAGTCACCGAGCTTTCGTTACGGTGCACGGTTTCATCATCCTCGTTTCAGACTCTGGATCGAATCTGGGTTAGCAGCCAAGGTAACATTTTCGGATCAATTGACCTAACGTCCTGTTTGGGCGATTCGCAGAAGCTCAAAATGTCACGTGACCGGATCAAAACTCCCCGTCGTCAGATGCAGCACGGAGCATTTTGCTCACCGCCGCTTCACGGCAATTCTATACAGCGACGTAACGGTAGAAACACTTGAGCATCCTGTCTTCTGAAACGGTCCGAGACGGCCTGGATGGCAAGTGATGTGATAGTGACATATCGATCCTGTAGTTGGGAGTTGCATGGCAAATAGCTATATGAGACGACAATGCGTGTCTACGAAAAGTTAGATCGATAATCTATCGGTCTGTCACCACAATTCTATCCAAAACTCGTCTTCAATCATATTTTTCAACCTCCGACGACGATGACGGCCTCTGATACGGTCGACCTTCAAGGTCGCTATGCGCAGGAGCGCGACAAACGACTACGCCAAGATGGATTGCAGCAATACACACGTCTTCCAACTGCCGGAGATGAGGTCCTCGCTGATGACCCGTGGGTCGGTCTCGGGAAGCAGCAAGATGCACAAGAGAATACAGGCCCCCTGCGAGACGGCGATGATATCCAATTCCTCATCATTGGTGCAGGTCATGCTGGATTACTAGCAGGAGGCCGCTTGGTCGAAGCGGGCTTCTCAGCTGACAAAATGTGTCTAGTGGACGTGGCAAGTGGCTTTGGCGGAACGTGGTACTGGAACCGGTACCCTGGCCTGCAATGTGATGTCGAGAGCTACGTCTACATGCCCTTTTTGGAGGAGACAGGCTATATTCCGACAAGCAAGTATGCCTCTGGCGAAGAAATTCGCCAGCACTGCGAACGCGTGGCATCCCACTTCGCGCTGCGTGGACAGTTCTCGACTCGGGTACTCAGCGCGACATGGGTGGAAAAACGTCGGCGCTGGTGTGTACGCATCCGACGCGAACGCGATGGTGGTGAAATGACCGTCTTCTCACAATTCCTGATCCCCTGTAGCACTATCTTTACCGAACCCAGAATGCCTAAACTCCCGGGTTTTGATGAGCTACGGGCCAATATTCCAGTCTTCCATACTGCACGTTGGGACTTTGAATGCACGGGCGGCTCACCTACTGACTTCACACTCTCAAAGCTGAAAGGCAAGCGTGTTGGGATCATTGGTACAGGAGCCACTTCAGTGCAAGTAGTACCGCACGTAGCACGCTGGGCCGGCCACCTACACGTCTTCCAACGCACACCTTCGTACTGCGGCCCCCGTAATCAGCGAGCCACAGTTTACAGTACATGGCCGAATGATGTAGCAACTGGACCAGGGTGGCAGCGCGCTCGCCGGCTCAATTTTGACAGCTTTTTCGACGGCGAACAGCACGCAGCGGATCACCCCGATCTTGTCGCTGATGGATGGACACAATTGGCGCGCGGTTTTTCAGGCTTTATTGGCGGTCCACGCCGTGTGACTCCTGACACTGTCGAAGAACACGCCCGCAAACTCTATGCGATAGACTCACCGCTAGCGGAGAAGGTGCGGGCAATGCCTCTTGATGTGGTAGAGGATAAGACCACAGCAGAGCGTCTACAACCATGGTATCCCATGTGGTGCAAGCGACCAACCTTTCAGGATGAATATCTGCCCACCTTCAACCAGCCGAACGTCGATCTCATTGACACAGACGGAAAAGGCGTGGAGCGGTGTACGGCGCGCGGCCTTGTGGTCGACGGTGTCGAGTATGAATTGGATGTGCTGATCCTTGCTACGGGGTTCCTGCTTGCGACAGGCGAAAATCAGGCACCTGCTGAGCTCTTCGGCATACCTGTCATTGGCCGCAATGGCCGACGTCTCAAGGAAAAGTATGCCTCGCCAGACTATGCAACAATGCACGGTATCGCGACAAATGGATTTCCCAACCTTCTCTTCCCTGGTCTTGGTGGCGGAACGGGCTCGATCAACCTCACTGCTACCTTTGACATTGAGTCTACCCATCTTGCCAATGTACTCAGAGAAGCTGCAAACCGAGTACCTGATCCGACACAGCTTGTCATCGAGCCTACCAAGGAAGCAGAGGATGCTTGGACGGACGAGATTGAGCAGTATGCGCTATGGTACTCTGTCGTGATTGCTTGTACGCCTGGGTACTTCAACCACGAGGGTGCTACAATGCGCCTTGCTGGCGCAGATCCCCTAAAGAAGCAATTGGCTATGCGTAGGGTCCTACACGGAGGCGGCATGGCTATGTATGCGCAATTCGTTCGTGACTACGATGCAAGGGGCACGATTGAAGGGTTCAAAGTCTCTTGAACGCGCGTCGAAGTGATCTTGGAATCGCCAAGGGAGTCGGGAGATAGGTATAACAGCCAAAGTAGGAGTGTGCGCAAAAGGTTATAGCAAATCCCTGAAAATAGACGCTGGAAGGTTTTCAGTCCCTAACTCAACGACGTCTTACATCAGCATTTAATAATATCAAATCATGGCTATGTGTCATGACTAGAATCGCGGAGGAACTGATAAGCTTTATATTTGACTTTGTCACTACGCATCTGACATGTGCAATCGCACCTTAACACCGTCCTTGGGCCGACCCGTCAATGATACGGTCCACTTCACAGGCTCTCTGGATACGGCTTCAAACTTATCAAATCGCTGAAGCAGCCGCACCAAGACATATGCGGTCCTTGTTAATGCGTTCTGCTGTCCAAGACAGATTCTGCATGATGTCAGTATAGACCTATAATGGAACTTGTTTCGTTGCAGCACATCGCTAGCAAAGCTTGAATTAGTTCAAACATCACGTACCGGGGACCACCATTGAACGGCAGGTACTCAAATCCACCATATTTGTGACTTTGCCATCTCTCGGGCTCGAAGTTCTCTGCATCCTCACCCCAGATCTCGGGTTTTCGCTGCATCAGCCAGACGATGTAGACAGTCTCGGTTCCCTTCGGCACAAATATTGGGGCATTGCCATCCTTGCCACCTCCTCGGGGAAGACTGGTGTCACGAGTACTGCGTCGCGAGTTCCACGGTACGGGTGGATAGAGTCTCAAGGTTTCGTTAAGACACCACTGCAAATACGAGCAGCTTTTGAGACTCTCAAAGGATAAGTTTTTTGGATTTTTGAACGTGCCGAAGTTCTCGATGACGATTCCGCGTAGCTTGTTGAAGACGTCTGGATGCTGAGCTAGCATCAGAAACAAAAAGCTCATGAAGGAAGCCGTTGTATCGCGTCCCGCTACAAGGATCGACAGGAGTTGGTCCCTGATTTCAGCAGGGTCGGATGTTTCTTTTGCTAGACTCTCAGCAAAGATGTACTTCTCGTTTCTATTTGTGTTCGCTTGTTTGCCTTCCTCTTTTCGGCGCAGAGCTTTGCGGACAAATTTATCGATATAGCGGTGGCACAGTTTACACTTGTCTCTAAAACACTTGGTCTGCAAAAGTGCATAGAACTCATTGAGTAACATAGCCATCATGATGCGGCGCTGGCAAGCTTCAAAGGTCTCCACAAATTCAGTGTCCTCGACATGCTTGTGTAAATCTCCTTCAGACAGTACGGAGAGCTGGGTATTTGTGCTCTGTCCGAATAGGAATTCGCTAGCAGAATCCATGCTGAGGCGGTAGAAAAGTGGCTGAAGATCGATCACATCTGACTGCCCACCGTTTTGTAGTGGCAGGGCGCGAAGCAAGTTCTGTACGTGGCGTTCCTCGAGATCGAGATCACTGACTTGATTGCGCGAGAACTGCGGACGAAGAATGGCTCTAGCTCGCTCCCATTGCTTTCCGTCCGCTGAGAAGATGCCGTGACCGAGTCTGTATCCAGTAAGTACTATGTCAGGGAGCCCCTTGCCTCTTGAACTCACAGAGGAGCAAAGGATCCCCTTCGCACTTGTCCGAGTTCGAAATCATTGAACTGTGTCGCCAACATAGCTTGCACGTTCTTCGGATCACAAGTGAAGATGACCTTGTCGCCTAGTATCTTCGTTTCGTATGTCGAGACCGTACGATTTGCTGATGTGTCATCGAAGGTCCCTCTCATGTAATCAAGGATGTGATTCTGGCTGAGAGCCCACATTGTCTTGAAGAGATTGCCCAGCGCAAATGGATCTGGCCAATTTTCGATGGGTGTTGGCTCACAGCCGAGTTTCTTTGCCGCTGTAGCATGTCTACGTCTGGTCAGGATCGTCCATATATAGCTATACATCACCAAAGCGGCTATTCCGCACGACAGGTAAGCGAATAGCATCTTGAAGTGGTGCGCTGCTAATTGAGCAGATCTATCGACGCTATAGTGGGAGGGAGTGAGTGTTACTTGTGATGAGTTGCACTTATCCGTAAGACGATAGCGTGCTTACCATGCTGACCCGCGGCTATCATGCCGACACTCGCGTGGACGGAAAGATTATGTAATACCAGGAAATAACTGAAACGGTTTCTCGGCTTACAGCTCAAAGCGACTCCAAATGGTTTTGCAAAAATTTGAATTTTGCACCCACTATTACATAAATGATAAACTTCGGATGCAGCATGGTCATGATATCTGGTCACAGGGAATGTCTAATCTATGGCAACTCCCAATATGCCGAAACGATTCAAAGGCTTGTTCCATGGTCAGTACCAGTTGCCCTGTCTGTCAACCTATTGCATCCTTACAGCACCTTTGAGTCGACCATAAAGTATGATAGAATGCTCTGCACTGACAAGCCGCTGTAGTAGTGCGCCGTGCCGCAGAGTCTTTGTAACTATACATATATATGTGCTTTCTTGACTGCTCTTCCTGTAAGTTGAGAAGGGTCATTACTGTTTTATATCTTATTTGTGCAATATTAGACATCTTGTGCGACGCTAGTTTACGTAGCCTAGCACCTAAGATTCAAAGACAGTCGGGGTAGTCAAGAACACCCATAAACCCCATTAAAACCTCTTTGTTAATTGATGAGTACCATCTGATTCTCATATATATACATTTACCTGGTCAATATAGCCGGATACGTTGCCCAAATCGTACCGTGTAAGATATTCTATTATTAGACGTGGGCCGCCTAACCACCCATGTCCTTGCCCCCTTTCCATTCAAATCCACAACACCAGCAATAACATGACACTCAGCAACAGAATCTTATTCGGTGACCAGACCCCATCTCATTACCGCCAAACCCACCAACACTACCACACACAATACAACGGGCCTCCTTCTCCTCAATACCATCACTCCCGCCAAGCAATGGCTCCCAACCTCAGCCCGCACTATCAAAACCCCTGGCTCCGCCAACTCCCCCACTACCGCACCTTTCTCCCAGGAACTCTGCACTCGATGAAAGTGTACGGGGAGCACTCGGCGTCTCTCGGCCGACGGCGCCTGGCGTTTCTCATCATCGTCATGTTGCGCGCTGTCCAATGGTTCTGGTTCGCCTTTGTCTCCTACTATAGGTACGATCATCCAAGCAGTCGACAAAGAATCCCCCTCTCGACCTCCGTGATATTTTTGGCGGCCTGGCTGGTGGCATCGGTTCTGGCGGCATGGAATCTGCACCTGATTACGGAGGCGGAAGAGGGGCGCAGGGTCTGGAGGGTATCGGTGCCCGGATTCGTGTTTACGGCGTATTTGTGGTGGTTGGTGGTTGTGCATGTCTTCTTGATGTCGCTGGAGATTTCGGGTTTGACGTACTTTTATGGGAGTACTGTTATGGATTGGGTGTTTTGGCTGGGGACTGTTCTCGTGGTTGCATGGGTCTCTGGGAGAGGAAAGGATGATGGCCGTAGCGGGGTGTTCTTGGTGTAGTGAAGGTTTGATAGCGACTGCGAATGCTGCGCGCAGGGACGAGACTTACGCAGATTCAGACCAAGTAGCGAGTGCCGCAACGGCAGCAGGCAAGATAACAAGGCGTGACCCCAGTAGCGTTGATGTGCAAAGATCCGAAATTTTTGAAAAGGGTGGAAATTGAGGTCACAGTAGATCTTGGATTGTGTAGTCTAATAATACTCGCACACTGGCTGGCGCAAAGCAGGCCTTTCTCTGACTTAATACGTGACGAAATACCTCCTCCATTTGAATGTCTGGAGCCAACTGCGTCATTCCTTCCTTGACCAAAGTGAAGCCTTCGCATGCCGATGTCAGGATCTATGATCTATCTGGCTACGTCAATGAGAACATCTGCGTTACGGTTCCAGAACAGTCTGCGGTACTGGATATCTCAAAGCAACGGTATAACTTCAGAAGACACCCCGACACGGAGACTACCAGCCATACGTACTTTCCGTACCTTTCAGCATACTTCTCGCCAGTCTGCGGCCTTCCACATGAGCAAAGCGTGCATCTCGCACTGCGCATAGAGCTTAAGCGGTTGAACTGGAGCTTGCCTGTAGACTGTCCGTGCTGTCAATCCCCCAGAGTAAACCCCAGACGTCTCGCCTACACGACGTGACACAGTGATCGCTGGATTTACTCATATCTCCAAACGCCATGTCCGCATCGTAGCTCGAAGCGAGAGCACCGCTTGAGTCAAGTCCTCCCTCCTTTCGACCCCTATAGAGTAGGTCGGATTGAAGGACACGTCGTTTGGGCGACAGACCAGATCAAATGGGTTTCAAGTCTTTTGGCCAAGCACAGTCCCGAAGAAGTCCATCCAAGCTCTTCTTTCCTGGTACGTAGGAGACCCAAGCATATGCGCTTTACCGTCTCCATCTCGTCTTTTGATCGTGATGACGTACTGGATGGAGTTCCGCGGGACCTCGTCAAACATAGTCGCTTTCTGATACTGGTGTTGATCGGTTGGGAGACTGGCTATAAGCTGTTCTACCGGGATAGGCTGATCGTTGTTAGCACGATTCTTGCGTGGGGGTTCGGTGGGAATACTAACTGCCTCAAAGACCAGAATCTTATCCAAGCTTCCTTTCTTCTGTGCCTTGACTTTTCCCCAAAACAGATAGTTGTCAAGAAGGACAACGTGCACAGGGTGCCAAGGACCTTTGCTCTTCAATTTCATGGTCATGCCACCCTGATATACGACGCGTCGCGAGGGCTCGAGCAATTCCAGCTGCGACAAAATATTGGCATCGAGTGTGTGGATGCGTCGTTCTAGATTCTGAGTATCTTCTCTACTCTGCGAATCTTCTAGCATAGCTGTGGCGGCCGTTCTGAGCCAGGACAGAGCGTCGAGCGCATGCGTCAATCGCGGAATTTGAGTCTCCGCCTCTGGGACCTGGAGCTCGGTGGCGATTCCAATCATATTGCGAACACTCTCGATACAGAAATCGAGTTGTGTGAGTGGTAATTTCAGATAATCTTCCCAGCCCTTACCGAAGTAAGCGATGCTAAGACCCAAGGTGTTGACAAACGGAGTGAACTTGGGATCATTGACCTGCGTCGCCCTTACAGCGCCAATGGCATGAGGCAGCGCCTGGCTATACTCGCGGAATAATCGCTGCACATTCGTTGTCCACGTGTTGAAAATGGCAGGATTACATTTAGCCAGATCCGAATCGACAAGGTACTGCTCCATGGGTAGCCAAAGGAGCTTTTTGTTAAGGGCAACAAGCTGCTCGCACATAAGAACGATCCCAAGATGCGGCTCTAGAGCTGGCCATTGCTTGACGATGTTGTCATAAAACATTTTCCGCAGCCTTTGAATGCGATCGACGTAGCTGCGTTCCGACTCCACAAGCTGCAGCCAAATCGCATGCATTTCTTTGCTCTTGAGGATTGAAGGTACGTCGTGAATCGCCCGTTCCTTATTTAAGCTACCAATCACAGCGTATGATGCTTTGTGCGCAAGTGGAAGAGGCTTCCTCATAGGCTTGCTCGAGATTGTCTGGTCCTGGCGTGTAGATTCATATGTAGTGTGTGAGGAGCCTTCTGACACTCCAGACGTCACCGAGCCTCCATCTGACGCTTCGGGACTTTCGTCAATGGAATGTGACCGTGCTTCCTTCAGCGTGGCATTAGAGTCCTGTGAGCGGAGCTGGGGGCCGCTCGTCCTACGAGGTGGCAGAGGAGGGCTAGCCATGGACACAAGGGTTGACCCTTCACTGAATGATCGAACTGGGAGGCGTATAGGCGCATCTTCCACTTCCGTCTTGGTCGTGTCGAGAGTGCCAGCTCGGATTGGAGATATGTATGGAATAGTCGATTTAGTCTGAAATACGGAAGGCGACATGTGTTGTTCGAGAGAATCGATACCATCTGCCTCTTTCGCTTCAGTCGAATACTCTGCCGGCGCTATATTTGGCAAGGCCATTGGCATATCATCCTCAGATCCTGAGGTAATTTGTGCAACCAGTCGCTGAGTCCTGGCCGCCAGGTTCGTGTCGCGCTGTGGGTCGGTGCCCTGTACGGTGCCCATCATGGTTGAGTCTTCATCGAAAACTTCCGTCTCCACGGGTTCGGGCTGCTTCAAGTCCAGCTGGGTCATATCGGTAGTGTTCATGGTGTATCGCGCCATAGCCCGCCGATACGCTTTAGAGTTGATTACCTGATCGTCGAAGTCGAATTGCGTGGACTTGACTATGGACTCGGCGTCTTCCGCTCCCTTTACCCCACTCTCGTAGCTGAAAATGGATTCTGGCACCTGGATGCGTGGATGCGCCTGTCGCAGCGTCCTGGAGCGCTTCATGACCTGGTCCAGCTTACTGCTATTGTCTTGAACCAGCCTCCTTATGTCCGCCATAGACTCCATCTGCAATCCCTGTATCAGCAGCGTGAGCGCCGACTGCTGCCCTCTGATTTGCGTCAAGAGCTCCTTGAAGGTATCCTCCTTCCAGAGAAATCTGGCACGGTCTTTGAATTTGAGATCCTCGCGCGCCGACTTGTCGGCCAGATCGCGTACCTCCTCATCCAGGCAGCCATAGACAATCCGACAGCCCGTCAGCGCGCGGTCGAAGGTCTCGATCAAGTCTGGCCTGCGCGCAATGGCATCGTGTTGCAGGAGATTCTGGACTTGGCTAAGCGATGCGGCGATGACCATGGACTCCGAATAGATGGCGGTGATGAGAATCGAGGCATCTTTGTAGCGTTCACGTAAATCGTAGAGCTGCTTTGCAGACTGTATGCATTGTGGCAGGGCGGCCATCTGGGGCAGCCGTCAGTCCAATCAAGCTCGAGAGCTTGTTAGGGGGAAGTTGGAACTTGGTGAGATGGACGTACAATGCTGAAGGCCGATGAGATCGGCTCCATGGTACTGCGGAGCAGCTCTCTGCCAGCGAGGGAGCGCAGGATCTCTGTCGGGGATAAAGGGCATGCTGATATGCGAGGTGAGCTCTAGGGCTCCAGCGCAAGCGAGTCGTTTCACGCGTTGCGTTTACTTCCCTGGTCCCCGCTATTTTTGAGTTAGTGCCCGCATGTCGGCCCCGCTCTTGCCAATACAATCGCTCAGCCCTATGAGTCTTAAGACCCTACACATAAGCTCGAGCATACAAGTAGAACACCTTGTGACACAGACCTTTTCACAGTCATAGCTTGTGAACAAATGCGGTCGATCAACAATGCCACGAAGCAGCTAAGCAGAGCTCATCTACATGCTGCTCATCTGTGTTTGACGTAGGTTTGATCTATATATGAAGCCTGACACAAGCACTGACTCCTCACTACGCTTAAGCACACAATTGCAATACTGATTGCGACCTAGATTACTGCATTTACGTTCTTGTCTGAAGGAAGCTCGTAGGTGCATCGTTGATCTTCCGTGGCACTTCAATAATAAGAAGATCTGTTATATTAAACTATTGGCTGCTCATGCGAATACAAGGACTCCACTTCATCCGATCCGACCTACATTTGATCCGCCTGACTCGCCCTCCTACTCCGACCGGCTTGGTGCGTGAGGTCCAACCTGGCACTATCGCGCTTCAGCGTCGTCTCCTTGTCCTCCTGCTTGTACGGATAGCCAGCCTTCTCCCTTGCCATATCGTTGATCCAGCGACTGTTCGGTTCGATTTTCTTCGCACCGTTGGCCAGTTCGTCTGCAAGGTACAGCCAGCTAAGGGCATTACCGACGGTGCTGACTTCGTCACTAACGTGATTCGCGGCGTAATCCGCCATCCTGGTATAGGCTTCTTCGTCGTTGAAGAGGTGGCTGAGATAGTTGGCAACAGTATCATGCTCGCCGACGTCAACAAGGAACCCGGACTTGCCGTGCTCAACTTGTAATGGGATGCCGCCACGGCGTGTGGCTATGACAGGTACGCCATGGTGCAGCGCCTCAGATACCTTGACTTCGAAGCCCTCTCGGGTCGAGAGTTGGAGGGCAACGTGTGCATTCGCCATTATGACATTGAGGAGCTGGTCGACAGGACCGATGCGCATGACAATCACGTCATTCTTTATATCCGGATAGAGATTGTTGAGCTGATCTTCAGTCTCGTCAAAAATGAGAGTTGCGTCCGGGTCGTCAATGGCGCCGTGACCTGCAATGACAAGCTGCGGGACCTGTTCGAGCGGCTTATCCTTCATATACTCGCGGCGAAGAACAGCGTAAGACGCTAGCACATCAGGTATGCCCTTTGCTGGGTCAAAGCGTGCGATCTGCGTGATGTATGGGCGCTTGGGAAACGCAAGGCGATTTGCGTTCTTCTCGACACAAGCCATCTCGAATTCATGCATGTAATATTGCGCATCCCACGAGTCCAGGTGCTTGTTCAGGCCGTCGAGCCAGTCCGTGGTAGCAGGAAGGTAGCCAACCTTTTCAGCCGTCACATTTTTGGGTACAAATTCCCGGACTGGATGGCTAATAAAGGCATCGCACTCCTTGGCGTTCTCCCAAACCCAGTTCCAAACTCCAGCAGTGGGCGAGTTTTGCTGGTCTGCCAGGTCTGCCCTCACCTGGATATGGCTGCGGAAAATGACGGGCCGGGTCGGATCCTGCTCTTTGGCGATTTTGACCAGAGACGGCATCTGAGGATCGTCGACGATGATGACATCCGCACCGCCCTGTGAACGTGGTGCAAGCGGACCACCCTTAGCAATCCAGTAACGTTCGGCATTCTGCCTAGCCCACTCATCGAGTATCTCAATGGACTTCTTGTCAAGACGAAGTCCTGTCTTCTCCACACCCTGCAGGATGTTGTGGTTGTTCTTGGTGATACGGAACACTGCAGGCTTAGGCTTTGGTACATACCTGCATTATGTGAGCGGGCTGGACAGAAAAAATGATACAAGAACTCACCATTTGCAATTCACGTCGATCAATCGTAGGAAACGAATCAGAGCATGTCGCATCAACGCGACACCGCCGCCTTGAGGGGTACTGTTGAAGAAAGCAATCTTCGTGCCATTCTTCTTCAGTGAATCGGCGTAGAACATGGTCGCTGCATAGGTGTTTGAGTGTACAGTCTTACGGTAAGTTGGCTCGTCAGCAATCTGAGCCACGCCATTACTATCCACGCCAACTTCGTTGCGGTAAACAACCTCCAGGCGAGGTTGATTGGCCTTACCGAAGAATCTGTGATTGTCAGTATTGGACTGTACATGGGCTCTTGCACTTACCCCAAAGCCTTCCTCACTACAGCGTCAGCCTCCTCATCTACAAGCAAGTAATTGGGCGCATCCGGAGTGCCAGTATTGTGCTTGCCAGAGCTGGGCTCAAGCACAAGAGGGACGATATCCAATTCAAGCCACAAACGTGATGGCAGCTGGGGGCATGTTTCCACAACCTTAGTCGTTAATCCCGCACCAACAAATTTATAAAAATGCTCATCACGGTAGTGTTTGATCTTGGTGATGATGTCTTCGGCAAAGTAGTCAGCACGCTCTTCAGCAGTTGCCGGGGTTGTAGTTCCTGATGCTGTTTCGGAATTGGTATCAGACGTCTCGGAATTGTTGCTGGAGACTCCGCCAATGGTGGTGGTTGCAAAATCCATTGAATAGGTGCCATCGTGAACTACAAAAGCGACTTCGAGCGATCCACTGAGACCATCCGTGACAGCAATACCCAGCCACACAGGCTGAAGATATAATCAGTATCATTCTATGACTTAATTTACTACACTCACTTCTAGACTAGTATATCTTGATGTGTCCTTCGCCGCCAGCTTCTGCTTGTGCGAGGTTGTTGCGGTGAAGGCATCGCGGGTCTTTTGGCGCACCATGACTGGTCGTCGGGGCAGAGATGAGTGCAGCTGGACCCGAAGGATACCTGGCGACATCTTGTATGTAGTCGTATTCGATCGAATGAGATTGTAATTAGTGACGTAAGGCTAACGTGATATTTCCTATTCCGGGTGTCCTTAACAGCGAGAGCTACAATTCAAAGCCAGGAATAAACTGGAAACTAGAAACAAGAGACAAGAACTATACATTGGCAATGGAAAATGGCTACTTATACGCCCGACTATTGTCGCGACTTCACGATATCTGTGTGTGACTTCTGCGTGATTCAGCACACCTGCTGGCTGATTGAACGGTAGCTGACGGAACCGACAGCATTGAAGTGGACCTCGAAATCATTGGCACGATATGCAACGTCCGGCATGCGCGGTTAAGGGACATGACATGCTGGAGCAGCGGTGAGCGACCTCTGTGTGAATATTATAGGCCATGTTTATCGTCAAGCGTTGTGTTGGAAATATACGGGTGATGTGGTGTGACAAGGACGAGGCGGGGAAGCGCGACCTCCATCTGCGTAGTGCAATCATGCGTGTGGTACGGCGTAAGCGGTCATATACTTGCAGCTATGTCGTGGACACCCAGCTATGACATGTCGCTGAACCAGTGACTTCAGTAAATGAGGGTCGGTTGACATGAACGAATTTTCATTCTGGTGATCAGCAGTGCCAATGGTGGGCAATGCTGACGTGCAAGTGGTGGGAAGGAGCAACCACAAGCTAGGAAAACTTGTCCTGTGAGCGCGGTAAGGCGACCTCAAATCTGCTCAGGTCGTACTTGTGCTGCTTTTGTGCAACGAGAGCCTCATCGAACGAACTCAGTGCCACCAAGAGCAAGGAGATCGATTCGACCACCCCACGACGAACTAGCATGGCGAACACCACGAGCCAACTGTACACGGGCAGTATTGCACTGGGAAACCTCTGCCCTATTGCTTGCATACGTGGATTTGGTGTGCTAAGCGCGGGCGTCCTCAGGTCTGAAAACAAAAGTTGTGAGCTGGGTTTCTGCTACTGCTCCTCGTCAGCGCCGACGAGACATTGGGCACTTGAAAGGATTAATGACAGAAGGATAAAATCTGATCAGGACCAAGCAAATCTTCAGCCATTGCAAAGCGCTGTAGATCTACTTGGCCTATGTTAACCAGCCTCGAAGATTCCGATGAACCCGCTGTCTTTTGCCTACTTTTCACATACAGGTGTCTTGTCGAGACTGACAAGGTGCTGTACACCTGGGGGGCAGCACTGCACTGGAGCGAACAGTCACAATTACAGACACAGGCCCAACGTGTCTGCAGGTTGCAGCGATATCTGCGACCTCACGATGCACGTTGTCGGACACTGCTGGACTGCATATTCGCTGCTGCTGCTGCTGCTGCTGCTGCTGCATGCGGCGCACGAGCTTCGGGATGCATGCGAGGGCTGATTTCAGATGCAACGCGAGAACTCCATGTGCAGGCGCAGGCGCGTGGATCTATTCAGACGCGGTTCAAGGGCAGCATCGTGGGCGTCCTGATAGTGATGTTTGCTCGCTTGGAACCTTGGTTGCATTGACGGTGCTAGCAGAAGTTATTCTGGCCTGGCGCGGCTATTCGTCGAGATCGGCCCTGCCGCGCCCCAGTCTAGCGATGCTCTGGTGTTTTGCCCAGTTTGACTGCAGCAACTTAGTGGTTTGCGGGAGCTCCACTTTTCTTCTGGCCGTCCCATCGCAACACACCTTCCGTTCGTGTTCCCCTCGACCTCACTCTGCATCTCCACACCTCGCGCACTTGTTCCACCGCCTCCAAGACTCCCGGCGCGCCCATCTCAGGGCCAGTCCGTGTGCATCTTCCCGTCGCCGCAGCTGTTGATATCTGCGCGCCTCGGCTGTCAGCCTCACCAGCGCCCACCCGCCGCTTCGCCTAGGCTTCACCGCGCCGTCGCGTCTCCAATCAGCAGTCGGCGTGTCCGCGCAGACCAGCGTCGTCGAAAAGCAGAAGCCATCTCCTCTGCACGAACCAACGCGACCATGAACCACGGCTACCCTCCTCCGCGCGCCATGGTGCCCCAGGGCGGGCCCAGCCAGCGCCTGAACGAGCTGCTGGACAACATCAGGACTGAGTTCGAGACTGAGTCTCAGCGCAGCGTCGACTATGAGGGCCAGAGTAAGTAGCTGCCCCCAATCGCACTGGAGCGCCCATCTCCGCGAGCCCGTGGAGCCCGAAACTGCAGGCTGTCGGTGTCCTGCAGATGTCAAAGACTCGAATTGACGACATGCTGGCGCTCAGAATCTGGAGCCTGAACTCGCATCACCACAAGAGCGCGCTAACCCGGGGAACAGTCACCCGTCACATTCAAGAGATCGAGCTGATCCGCAGCAAGGTCTACTCGCTAGAGAACCAGCACAACCAGATGAAGGCCAAGTATGCGACTCTCATCCCGTCTGTGCGAGAGAGCAGATCTGACCATGGCACAGGTACGAAGACCGCATCTCTCAGCTCGAGCGCGAACTCGAGCAGCGCGGCGGCCCCAGCCAGAGCTCCCACCACCACGGCCCCTCGCAGCCCCAGCCACCCCAGATCGGCCATGGACCGAGCAATCTCTTTGGCGGCATAATGGCAGGCAGCGCCAACCAGGGCGGTCCCGGTCTTGCGCCTCCTCCGCAGGATGGTAATCCGCCCCACGGCATGCCTCCCCAGCTGGGAGGTGCTCCCCAAGGCCCGCCAGGTCTGAATCCTGCGCCGGGCCCGCCACAGCACTTCGGTGGGTACCCGCCTGCTCCGGTAAACGGTGAGCTTCACGCTCTTTCTCTCTTACCTGGAGGGTTGCGACAAGTCTTGTCGCCCGTTGGAGGCCGCGCACTCCCTCTTGTGTGACCAAGGCTGACAGTCCATAGCTTACGGGCAAGCCCCACAGCCTACTGCCTCTCCAGGTGGCAAGCGTCCAGGCCCTCCTCGCGGCCCTCCCGGTGGCCCAGCAACTCCCCAGCAGAACAACCCTGCCCCCTACCCTGGCTCTCCCCAGGTTCCCCGACCCACCCCACCTCCCCACCACCAGCAGACCGCTTTGACGGCCCAGCACCAGCCGCCGTTGCCTCTTGCTCAGACCAACTGTCTGGCTGATCTCGACGTCGAGCAGCTGCCTGCTCAGTACAAGAGGGAGGGTGACGACTGGTATGCCGTCTTCAACCCCCGCGCCAGGCGTGTGCTTGACGTAGACCTCATCCACAACTTGCCTCACCAGAGTGTTGTCTGCTGTGTGCGTTTCAGTCTGGACGGTCGCTATGTGGCAACTGGTTGCAACCGCTCTGCTCAGATCTTCGATGTCGAGCACGGAAACCCGGTTGCGCATCTTCAGGACGGCAGTCTTCCTGAGGACGGCGATCTTTACATCAGGAGCGTGTGCTTCAGCCCCAATGGCCAGTATCTGGCCACCGGCGCCGAGGACAAGGTCATTCGTGTGTGGGACATCGCCTCCCGCCAGATCAAGCACCAGTTCACTGGTCACGACCAGGATATCTACAGTTTGGACTTTGCTCGCAACGGCAGGATCATCGCATCGGGATCGGGCGACCGCAGTGTCCGCCTCTGGGACCTCGAATCCAACAGCCAGATTGCGAACTTCCAGATCGAGGACGGCGTCACCACCGTGGCCATCTCCCCCGACAACATGTACGTTGCTGCCGGTTCGCTCGACAAGAGCGTGCGTGTCTGGGATATCGCCAGTGGACAACTTGTGGTCCGTCTTGAGGGCCAGGAAGGCCACAAGGATAGCGTCTATAGTGTTGCGTTTGCTCCTGCTGGCAGCAGGCTCGTCAGTGGTTCGCTCGACAAGACCATCAAGATGTGGGAGTTGAACACGCCAACACGCTTCGTGCCTGGAAATGCCCCCAGCGGCAAGTGTGTCCGCACATTCGAAGGTCACAAGGACTTTGTCCTCAGCGTTGCCCTTACGCCGCACGGCGACTGGGTGCTCTCCGGCTCCAAGGACCGTGGCGTGCAGTTCTGGGATCCCCACACAGGTGTCGCGCAGCTCATGTTGCAAGGCCACAAGAACTCGGGTAAGTACATCGTTGCTCTCAAGACACGAGTGAATCTAATATCAGCTAGTCATCTCCGTCGCTCCCTCACCCACCGGCGGCGTCTTCGCCACTGGCTCCGGCGACATGCGCGCCCGTATCTGGAAGTTCGACCGCTACAACGGACCCTAGGCAGATCCGCGTGTGAACGGCAAAACCCTACTGGGTCGAGGCGTCCCGGTCTCGGTCTCAACCTGTCGAGCGCAATAACCCATTGCGCGCCGTTGGCGATTACCTTTCCGTACAATGGGCTGGGACAGAAGCGGGTGTGATATTGTTTTCTTTATACCAGACAAACTGCCAAAAGTAAATGGACGGATGTGTGGGGTGAATGCAATGATGGAGCCTGTGCCGGCTTTGGGATGACTATATTTGGATTGAATGAACGATTACGCGCAGGGGAGTGGGTGTATGGATGGGTGGTGTGGCGGATAACTGTGTTGCGAATACCATTGTTAGGTAGGGTAGGGTAGGGTAAGGTAGGGTAGGCAGGCTTTCTCGGCGGCTTTCAAACGCGATTCTAAGGTAGGATGTAGTATGAAAAAAACTTCCCTATTTATACAAGCGACGTTTCTCTACTTTAACATGCGTAATTGTGGATGGATTAATTGTCTCGGACGCGTTGTCCATTCCTGTTATCTCCCGTGGCCGTCTTCAAACCCTGCTCACCAGTCCTGTGCATAAACATATTTGCACCTCCAACACAACCTTATATTTTGGCTAAATCAATGGTGATCAATTTTTCCGAGTTCCTTCCCTTTAACAGTACAGTTTTACGCGATTTAGATCACGGTGCGTCGCGTTGTGAATTTTCTCCGTTCTTGCTGCATATGATTATTGCCTAGAATCCACATCAAGTGTAGTCACAACTCCCGCCCATATCGCCACAATGACAGCGAAGAGGCAGCTACAAAGTCCTGCTCTTGTATTTTCTTTTAAGGATTCGGAGCGTTGCAATCATATTTAATTGTTATTTACCGGTGCTCGGAGCGGTCTTGGGATACTGTACCAGGTGCGTACATGCGTGCAGCCAGCGTACCGTACTGCGTTTGCGCAGAGCCAGTATGGTATCTGAGACAATTTGTTTGTGCAGTGAAATAGGACAAGGTGATTGAATAATTGGTAATTTTCCGAGTTATGTGTTTGTGTCTTGGTGATGGTTAGATGGCGCTTGTTTGGACATGGCGAGGATGCGGTGTAAATTGAAGGATCTGGAGGTCGGGGTGGACGGGGAGGAAGGGCTGTGTGCTGGGGGTATATTCCAGAATGAATGGGGGCTACAAAAGCTGCGATGGGAGATGCTCGTGTTGGTGGAGGGTCTTGCCAATTGAAGGCTTATCATGAATGGAGGACATCACATATCACAAGTGTCTGTACAGCTGGAGGAGATAAGCTTAGATATTGCGCACTACATGCTGCGACATTCATGGTCCTCTCGGACGTGGTATCATCCAACCCGCTGTCTTCGTACAGCTTACAACAGCAACCTTAAAAAATAACGCCTGCAATGCATCCCGAACGCCGGTATATGTGATCCATATCCACGACCGCACCTGCCAATCGCTTACTTGCGCGACTTGCCAACGCGGCTCTTGCCGGTGAAGGGCTTCAGGGCACCCTTGCCCCTTGAGGAGGGGAAGGTGATGGAGTTCTTGGGCTTGCGGGCGCGCTGGTTCTTGGTCTTCTGGTCGCGCTGGTTGGTGTGCGCCTTCTTGGTGGAGACCTTTGTGTCGACGTCCATTTCGGTGTCTGTGTACAGAAGAATCTTGTCAGCCTTTGTGTTTCCTTTTTCAACGTTTGTTCACGTGGAAGGTGGAAGCGGGTCAAAGGCGAACTGCAGATCACCGCCCGGCGTGAAGCCGTCGATGTCGGCGCAAAGGCCCAGGTAGAAGCAGAAGTTGCGCATGCTTGCGGAGCTATCTGCGTCGGAAGAAGAGTCTGCGGTGCTGGTGCTTGAGAGACACTGGGGCACGGGTGCAGTCAGGAAGAACGAACCTTTCTCGACGTCGTCCTTTGCTTCTGTGGTGGCTGCGGCGGTGTTAGCGAAAGTGGTGTTGCAACGATATGGCAAGTACGGACCCTCATTCTCGACCTTGTTCTTGGGCGGCGCGGGCTTCTCAGAGTTGATTGTCGCGAGCAGCTTTGCGTGGAGACGCTCAGCGCGGGCCTTCTCGACGGGGCCGAAGACGTTTGCGCGCAGCTTTCTGCGGTTGGTTCGCTCGGTGGAGGCGCGGAGTCCCTTTGCCATTGTGGAGGTTGCGGAGGGTCTTGGTGAAGTTTGGCGGGTTAGGAGTACTGAGGGTGCAAGTGATTTTCGTTGCCGTTGCGCGATGGTGCAGCTCCAGAGGCGGTCGAGGAAAAAGGCCGGCAGAATAAATCTCAGGCGCGGGCCGAGTCAGCAAGACAGGGAAAGGCTAGGGCGACAGGGCTGGGCACGGACAGTCTGAGGCAGTGACGCTGACTTTGCGACGAAGCGTTACTGGCGATGATGCGGGCGCCGCGAGAGCCGCTGGAAGCAGGCACAGCGACATAACGGTTTCTCCCACGCTGCAGTGAAAGCATTCGCTGGTGGCTGCGTGCAACTGATCCTCTCCACCGTCCACCGTCCACCGGGAGCCCTGCGTCGCCGCTTTGGTGCACTCGCAAAGCTGAGGAAGGCGCGACCTAGTACCCGCGAGCCACTGGAGAGCCTCAAGATATCGGCAGCGTCTGCTCTCACCCTCCGGCCCCCGCGCCCCGATACCACAAGGACTCTCGCATTGTCGCTCTCCATGTCTTGCTGGGGCGGAATTGCCTGCTGAGATCTCCCACGCCCGCCTCACACGACCGCCGCCAATCACCACCGCGACCGCACCGCAACCCAGCAAACCGAACGGCCATGTCGTCGTCCAGCCTGCAGCACCTGGCTGCCACCATAAAAGACCGCTCGCGGACCCTGATCAACAATGACCTGAAGAAGATACTGAAAGAGGAGGGGCTCTCGCAGACAGGAAATAAAGCTGCTCTGCAGGACCGCGTGAACATCCGTACGTGATCGCCGCCGCCGCCGCCGCCCAGCACGCATGCTAATCTTCACCTTCACCAGTCATCGACAGCGCCGTGAAAAAGGGAGACGCTGAAATGCTGCGCCGATTGCAGTTTAGGGTCCAAAACCACGGAGAGGCGCCTGCGAGTAGCAGCAGTCCCGCCGTGCCCGCCTTCCCACCAGTCCCGCCGCCCGCCATGAACGGTCACACACAGTCGAACGGTTACTCGAGCGCGAGCCAATTCGGCGCCCTCCACCAGCTGGCCCCGCCTCGTATGTGTGCCTATGCCGTAGCCAATGCCCAGAACCCAGCTAAGAGTAACCAGGATCTGCTGCACCCGCGTCTTTCTTCAAGGAAAGCCCCTTCTATGACATTCGCGAGCTCATACTCGGCGGCATGACGCTCGAAGGTACCTCGATCTATCCAAGTATGTTGCCTGGTACTAAGTAGTTCCAGCATCCCCAAGTCACCGTCAGAATTGCACGCGCAATCTGATCATCAACGACTCGGTTGGCGCGAGGCTGAAGGCGGACCCAACACTACGCCTCCTGTTATTCGCAGCGCTGGAAGCACCCTTACCGCCCTATGCCCGCACCGACATCACTTTCCCCGCGCAGATCGAGGTACGCATCAATGGCGACGAGGTGAAGGCGAATTACAAGGGCCTCAAGAACAAGCCTGGTTCTACACGCCCGGCAGACATCACCGACTTTGTCCGCTTGTCGCCCGCCAATTATCGCAACAACCTCGTCGTCACCTATGCCCTCACCCATAAGGCAGGTCCAGCTCAAGCCGAGGTTTTTCATATCCCATTCAATCATCACACTCATGATCACGTACTGACTTTCTGCGCAGAAGTACAACTTGTTCGTCTACATGGTAAAGAAACACTCGGCGGCAGACCTCACCAAACAGATTGCCGGTAAGCAGGTCATCGCAAAGCAGTCCGTGTTGAACGAGATGAGGGCAAAGGCGGCTGATCCGGACATCGAGGTCGGCTCGAGCGTCATGTCATTGAAAGACCCCATCTCCACACTACGCATCAGCATACCGTGTCGTTCGACAGTCTGCACGCATAATCAGTGCTTCGACGCTGAGTCCTTTCTACAGCTACAAGAGCAAGCGCCGACGTGGATTTGTCCCATCTGCAGCAAAACGGTCCACTTCAACGGCCTCGCTGTTGACCAGTACGTCGAGGAAATCTTGGCTAAGGTCAGGAACGTCGACCAGGTCACAATCAGTCCGACCGGCGAATGGTCAACTCAGAAGGAATCGACTCCGCCCCGGCGTAACGGTAATGCCGTAACAGCAGACGACAGCGACGATGATATTGTCGAGATTCCAGATTACCGCGTTACTTCGATTAAGAGTGAAGCCGTGCAGACGCCTGCCTACCTGAGCACACCACCGATGCCGTCAAGGGAACCATCGACAGCACCCCGGTCGGGGACGAAGCGCACTTCAGAAGTGGTGGATCTGACTTTGAGCGACGATGACGAGCCTCCCCGGCCGGCCAAAAAGGTAGCGTACCGACCCCAAGCCAATCCTCCTGAACCGCATCGTCGTTATGAACTTCCTCCCCCAATTCCTCGTCCTCCACAATACGTTTCCTACCCACATTCCTCTCGTGACCCACCTTCAGGGTCGCGACTGAATTATCCTCCTCGCCCCTACACTCCCCTAGGACCGCCTGAGGATCTGGATCGTTACAGGCCACCGCCTCCTGGTTACAGACCCGCATCGCAGGGCTATGGTGGCCCTGGCCCTGGTTCCTCCCGTTACCCCACCCACATAGGCTCCTCCTCTCCTTGATCTTGTGTTGCGCGTATCATGTAACACACTTTCCTTTGTCACCGGCTAACCTATCATCGTGTCCAGGCCAGGACGGAAGCGATATAGGTATTGCCTGCTCTTCAATTCCAGCATGGGTCATTGCTACGTTGACAGAGTGGGGTAATCCCCTCTGCCAGCCAGTCTATGATCTAATGTATTCTGCAATTTAGCGCGAGGCGTTTTGGGAGATCGCTGGCACAGCCGTGACGTGATGATGCTATGCGCGGCGCAGGTTGCGAACCATTACTGAGATACCTAAGCATTTTCTTTTCTGGGTGGAGTGGAGTGGAGAACCAGAGCGGCAGGCAGTGGAGGCAAAGAAGCGTCTCTTGGATTTGTATGCAGAGGTACACGAAATCTTCGTGGACGAGGGAGGGAAAGTCAAAGGCAAAAAAGCCGCGATTTTGCGCTGATAATGCAATGCAATGCTCCACTCTGCTCTTTTGCATCGTATGTATAGAAACGGTGAAACATGAGTGTGTAAACACCTGGAAATTACGTCGTGAACATGCGTATCATGACAAGGATGAAAGTATAGAGGACGATGATGCTTCTAGCTAGCGCAGGAGGGGTGTGCGTGCTGCACAGAGCGACAGAACTTACCGCAAAGCTGGAGTTAAGTACCCTGTGGACAGATGGGCGTCTCTATGTTCGGATCGACTACAGTGCAAGTGCTGCACAGCACCCTCCCAGCCCCGACGACGACACACTTGGCACTCTCACATTGACTCGATATTCAGAACGTGAGAACCTAGCGAAAGCACTGATGAGATGCATATTCATCTCCCGTATCTACAAAACCCCTCAACCCAGACCGCCTGAGGCTAGTCAGACCCAGAGACCCCCTCCAGGTAATGGACGAAATGCGCTTCTTGCTTCCTGCTGAGCGGCTTATATCTCCATCGTAGCTGCACAAGGGTGCTGGGGATTGATGGTCGTGCGATCTATATGCGATGATGATCTAGGACGAAGAGGACCGGGTCCAAGTGCTCGCTCAGCGCGAGGTCGGGGTTGCCTCTCTGCGATGCGATTGCCTTCTTGTATGGAGGTGGAGGGAGGTGGGAGGTGTGATGGGCTGGGTGTGTGGAGCTGGTGGGGTGCAGTGGGAATCGGGGAGTGCGGTGGTGTTGGGGGGTTGTGTATGGGACGGGGGTCTGATTCACTGGGTGTTGGTGAGGGAGGGACGGAGTGTGTCGTGTGTGTGTGCAGAGGTGGGTGTTAGCGGGTGAGTGGTGAGGTGTTGAGAATTGGAGTGTCAGTATATATTGTATGTGCGAGTGCGGGACAATGCATCGTGTTCTCTCTTGCTTGTTGCCTGGGCTCGAATTGCTGGGTAAGGACTGACAACGGGTAAGAAGCACAATCGTGCAAATCTGCGTGCGCTATGGGGGAGTGGAGGTGGTTGGGAAACGGCTTGTTGGTGGGATGCGTTGTGTGGTGAACGCATGCTGGCGATCGGGAAATGGCAGATGGTGGGTAGCATAATGGTGGACAATGACGTCGTCACACAATTGCGACAGTCGTTATGGATAAGGACCAGAGTCGGTGTGCTGTAGGGGTTGCTGGCGTTGGGCAGCTCCGTTGGGAGACACTGTATGCTCACATAAGACACATACTTAAACGAGCTGTATCATAGCACTGATGCAGATGACTCGGTGATCGATATAGAGGACTCAGACTTCGTGATTGCCGGTCGTAACTCGTTCGCGGTCCATTGAATTTGGCGTCGTTGGTAGTGTTGCTTTGGTAGTGTGCCGTTGTCTACATCAATACATGATGACTATGATCGAACCTAGCTGCTCATCAGTATGCAGGCTGTCGCTGCCTTCCGTCTCATATATCATGTCCTCGCTCACTCCATCACATTGCCAGGGGTCGCAGGGGATTGATCATTTTCCATTGATCTTGGGAGGAATCTTGATTGATTTTGCCATTGCCTTGTCATGGATTTCCGAAAACAATGACACCGTTAACCAGCCTTGCCATGGCACGTAAATGAAACTGCGCATGCAAAGCCTCCCCGCTGTCGTATTGCTTCGTTCCGATGCCGATACCGTTGCCGGGTTTTGCGCCGTATCACTAACCGCTCCATCGCTCATCATCTACCGTTCAACTCGTTGCGTCCCCATTGTGTGGCCGAAATTATATCGAAGAAGGGTAAAGCATGACGCGGACGGAGGCACCGAAGGACTTGGGGGGGAGGTTCGACCTGAACTTGGCGCGGACAACGCCAGAGTTGCCGTGAGGCCTGGTGACCTTGCCCCAGATGACGCGGATCTTGGAGCCCTGGATGGCGCGCTGGGCGCGGTAGACGTCTGCGCACGAATTAACCTCCACATTCTTCCCTCGCCGTGTATTGCGGCTTCATTGCCAGGGGCGTTGGTACGTACATGCTACGCGCTTACCGGCGTACCATTGTGCGGCGGCGGTGTCGTCAACACCCTCGAGCTTGAGCAGGGAGGTGCCGGGGTTGGTGTTGCGCTTTCTGTGCATGTGTGAGCGAGTGCTGCGAGCGAATGTGCGTGTCTGTCGTGCAGTGCACGGGAAAGGTTCAGTCGTACCCTCGCTGGTAGCTGTGGACGATTGTTAGCGATGTTCAGTTTCCCAGCAGGCTCCGGTGCGCACTCACGAAATGTGCTTGCCCTTGACGTAGAGACGGTGAGACTTGTTGTCAGACATGGCGAATGATTCCTGGCCTCCGGCGTGTGTGGGAAAGAAACGGGAACCGTGGTGGTGCTGCGGGTTAGTTGATCTCCTGGTGTCGCGAGGTCGAAAATCGGATACTGATGGTGCCTGCCTCGCTTAAAGTGCGTCACGTGGGCACTAGCGCACCTTCCTTCGCCGCATCGATGCACAACACTTGAATGTTAGAACGCCCTGATCGCATATAATCGTCTGCAATATGCTCAAATCGCTGCATCCAAGTGTATCAGTAAAGTTGGATTACTTTTATCTTCCACTACATGTTGTCGTTGGCGAATTCAATATTCCAGCATATCAATGTGCGTTTGTGCGACACTTCCGCCCGCACTTGGCGGCCGCAACCGCATCTTCAATCTTTAATTCGAGAAACTTCGCAGCGAGGCACCTGTAGGTCAAGCCTCCAACATGATTCCAGATTATTGCCTTTTCAACGCAGATGCCATGCATGGCTCCGTATTTTTCTTACTGATATCAATGATCCTCTGAATCAGTGGTGCACCTTTGATATGATATCACTATGCCGTTACTATACAACACTGTTACGACATGTCAAAATCCGTTTTGGATTCCTTCACACTGTAACACTGTCTTCTTAGAGACACTACCCACTGCAAGGCCGCATCGAAAGAGCCGATAGTCTGCCAGCTCTGACTATAGACTGCCTTTCTTCCATCGACTTCTGATTGCTGCAACTCATTTCGTTATCCACGACTGGCACATGTAGTTTAGTCCCGTCTTGCCAAAGGTAAGGATCTTGTATCTAAGAGCTAGGTTGCATACTTGCAACCACCCTAACCTGGCTCTGTGCAATGGGCGTTGGGACTCGACTCGAGTTTCCACGACCTGTCGTCTTGGAAACAATACCCCCTTCCAATGTTCAGCACGCCTGCTATACCTTACCAGCTTCGAGCAACCACCTGGCGAAATGCAGTATTGGCGAGTTAAACGAATTTACTCGACTATGGTGGATGCAGTCAAGAGAGGTTGTGAGCTTCTCAAGTCGGCCTTATCATTCTGCAAATGCCTCGTCTCATCGTCCTTAAACTTAACCTCCCAAAGATCCAACTGGCAAGCTGCAGTATTGCCGCAGGGTCAATGGTATTACCGGTCTGCCACACTTCAGTGCGGCTAAAGCTCCGAACCTGGCCTGCTTACCACTCCCAGCGCGCTCATGTTCTATATAAGACTGACGGCCCCACGCCGGCATCAATCAGCCGCGGGTCTTATCTGCACGTTTACACGAGACTTGCCCTTTTGGTATGCATCAAAACTTCAAGATCTTTCGCTGCACCCTGAACATCGCAGGGATATTCAAACGGAAATTGCAGACGCCGTCGAACGGATTATATATAAACAATGTACTTTGCAGTTGCATGGCCTTTGCCCAATGCGCGCCATCGCTCATGATGAGACTGTCTTTGTAATACTCTCGCGCGGTGAATTCGCCGATGTACACCTATCGGCCCACCCAGCAGGGCTGAATCACTTCGTCATGTCAACATTTACAACAGCGTGTGCCGGCCTAGATCCCACGCCCACCACGCTGCGCTGAGCAAAGCCGGCGGACTTCCATAAGCGAATGCTCGGGGGACAAGGTGCTGCTGTCAACGACGTGCAGCCTTGTCGGGCGGTTAGGGCCTCAACAAGGTCTCATGGACCGCTGAAGAGGGGCCGGAAGATCTATAAGCACCCAGCAGCAGACCGGAAATCTCAAGGCGCGCTGACATATGTGTACTCATTTCGCAACGCAATAATAATTGCTGCAGCGACTACTGAGGAGAGCCTTTCCCAATGCAAGGGAAGGCACAACTCAGCGCAGCGGCCTGAAACGAGTTCTGCCTGCCGATGTAATAATAGCTCGACGCGTTGGCATCGTCCAAAGGTTTCGCAAATCTCTCGGCGCTGCCAGTGAAGCAGTTGCTGCACAGCTCACGGACGTCGGTGGGGTTTCACGCTCGGCGTTAGCAAGCAAGGCTCCGGCGCGCTGTGTGGGCTTTGTCGCGCGCCGGAGATGCTCTGCAAGACGTGCGGCAGATTAGTGCTAAGTGATACCGTGTGACCTGGCTGTTTCTTGATAGCGAGCTTGAAAAGGTGCGGCGGCCGTGTAAGATTGCGCGAAGTGTTTTCCACAGCAAATCGTCATAATTGGAGCTTTGGCGCGACAGTGCTCATCAACGTCACCGTGGGCAACACCATCGTCCGCTGCATCCACCGCTAAAACCAGGGCCCCGATTCTAAACCCCACCACGCCGAAGCTTTTCCTCCAGCCATCACTTCATCCGTGTCTTCCGCATTCACTTTGAGAAGTGTTCCTCCCTCCTTCCTCCATACATCTCGAGCCTGCCAATTGCTCGATACCCCACCCCACCGCGCCTCTCAACACTCCTCCCAATCTCAGCCCCCCTAGCGGCGATATTACCATGGCGGACACCGTGATTCAGCCTGAGGTCGAGGCCAATGCCGGGTAAGTTTGTCTTTTAGCACCCTTCGTTGCCCTGCAAGCTCTCTTTGGGATCTTTCCGCGGAATCCGCAGTGGAGTTGATGTTCAGAGCGGCGCTTGCTGGAATGTTCAGACCTCGCTGGAGGGGTAGCTCGACGGCAACACAAAGACGGTGCACAACAACTCGCGGAGAATTTCCAGCTGACCAGCGTTTATCTACAGTACCAAAGAGCTCAAGGACAACACCACCATTGTCGTTTTGGGTGCGTCCGGTGATCTGGCGAAGAAGAAGACCGTGAGTGCTCAAGCGCCTAACAACAGCCAACTCAGCTAACTGATCCAGTTCCCTGCGCTCTTCGGTCTCGTGAGTCGCGCGATCGCCCATATGCTTGGCTTTCATTGACACAGTTACTAGTACCGCAACAACTTCCTCCCCAAGGACATTCGCATCGTAGGATATGCGCGCACAAAGATGGACCACGAGGAGTACCTCAAGCGTGTCAAGTCGTACATCAAGACCCCTACACAGGAGCTGGAGAAGCAGCTCGAGGAGTTCGTTGGCTACTGCACGTATGTCTCTGGCCAGTACGACAAGGACGAGTCGTTCATCGAGCTTGAGAAGCACCTCGCCGAGCTCGAGAAGGGCCGCAAGGAGAACAACCGTATCTTCTACATGGCGCTCCCCCCCAGTGTCTTCATCACAGTTTCGCAGCACCTGAAGCGCAACAACTACCCCAAGAACGGCATCTCGCGAGTTATCGTAAGTAACAACCCTGCAGAAAATGTGAGATCTGCGTCTAACCGCGTCTGAACAGGTCGAGAAGCCCTTCGGCAAGGACCTCCAGAGCTCCCGCGAGCTCCAGAGCGCACTTGCCCCCGACTGGTCTGAGGATGAGCTCTTCCGTATCGACCACTACCTTGGAAAGGAAATGGTCAAGAACATCCTGATCCTCCGGTTCGGTAACGAGTTCTTCGGCGCAACCTGGAACAGGAACCACATTGATAACGTTCAGGTACGTGTTCTGGTACCGTTTAAGCGGGCAATGCTAACAGCGACAGATCACATTCAAGGAGCCTTTCGGCACAGAAGGCCGTGGCGGTTACTTTGACGAGTTCGGCATCATCCGTGATGTCATGCAGAACCACTTGCTGCAGGTCCTCACTCTGCTCGCCATGGAGCGCCCCATCTCCTTCTCCGCCGAAGACATCCGTGACGAGAAGGTCCGTGTCCTGCGAGGCATGTCTGCGATTGAGCCCAAGAACGTCATCATTGGACAGTACGGCAAGTCGCTCGATGGCTCGAAGCCCGGTTACAAGGAGGATGACACAGTCCCCAAGGACTCGCGATGCCCTACATTCGCTTCGATGGTCGCATACATCAAGAACGAGCGCTGGGACGGTGTGCCTTTCATCCTGAAGGCAGGAAAGGCGCTCAACGAGCAGAAGACTGAGGTCCGCATCCAGTTCAAGGATGTCACCTCTGGTATCTTCAAGGACATTCCTCGTAACGAGCTGGTCATCCGTGTCCAGCCCAACGAGTCTGTCTACATCAAGATGAACTCCAAGCTGCCCGGTCTCAGCATGCAGACCGTTGTCACAGAGCTCGACCTTACATACAGGCGGCGATTCTCTGACCTGAAGATCCCCGAGGCCTACGAGTCGCTCATCCTTGACGCACTCAAGGGCGATCACAGCAACTTCGTCCGTGACGACGAGCTCGATGCCAGCTGGAGGATCTTCTCGCCCCTGCTCCACTACCTTGACGACAACAAGGAGATCATCCCCATGGAGTACCCCTACGGTAGGTTTCCATCGCCCAGACGAATAGATTCTTGCTAACAGGAATCAGGATCTCGCGGCCCTGCAGTTCTGGACGACTTCACATCGTCCTACGGATACAAGTTCAGCGACGCAGCGGGTAGGACCTAATCTCTGTGCCACGGCTTGCGCAAAGCACTAACAATTGTATAGGCTACCAGTGGCCCATGCAGGAGGAGGGCAAGTTGTAGAGCGGCTTTCTTCGAGCAGAAAAGTGTTGAGAGATATCACAGTAATGGAGTCATGAGACAGGATATATGAATTATTTCAGGATTCGGTCGGCGAGTGTTCAGCACGGTTTATGAAAGCGTCAGGCGAGCATCAGACCAGGATCCATAGATTATGAGTGTAACGGCGTTTTGTCTGCCATAAGTCGGCGATTGCACCATTGTGTTGCGGCCTTTGTGACTGTGAGCATAGACCTGAGGCGATGAGCCGGCGACCGGCCGACGGCCCCGATACCGCACTGCCGCGCACCGTGCTGGGCGGCTTAGGCGGGGGTCTTTGCGGCGCGCGGATTGCATCATGCGGCGGCTTGAAAAAACTTCGAGCTGATGAAACCAGTGAGTCGACTGTTGGAGTCACGTTAATAACTAGCCTGACGTATTACTCACCTGTCTACAGAGTGGATACGGTTTAGCTGGCTCGTGTGTGTTGTAGTTAATTATTGCTGTTCCTCATTCAAGACGTTCATAACTGCCCCGCGATTTCTTCTCCATACACATTTTCTGGGACCACCTAAACGCAACTCGTCAAAGAAAAGACGGGCCCCTGCATATATATACCGCTCACAAATTCTCGGATTCGACAACCAATTCGAGTCAAGGCATCCCTCCCCATACAGTTCTCCCGCCAGTATCCGCATACCCAGCATGACTCCCCCACAAGATATCGCAGGCGGCATCAGCAACCTGGCGCGCCAAGTCTCTAACAGCCTCTCGACGAGCCCAACCCTCGCATTCCACAGCCCGCCCAACAGCTTCCGCGCGCCGCCGCGTGGTGGCAGCTTCAGTCAAGGCGTCTCTGGAAGCTTTGGCGCCGATGTCTTGTCCGCAAACCAGCTGGCACAGCGCCTGAAGCCCTTCAACACAAAGGAGATCAAGGTGCTGCTATTGGAGAATGTCAACGTTGCCGGTATCGAGATCCTCAAGAAGCAGGGCTACCAGGTCGAGGCGCTCAAGGCCAGTCTGCCTGAGGACCAGCTGATTGAGAAGATCCGTGATGTCCAGGTTGTCGGTATCCGCTCCAAGACAAAGCTCACCAGGAAGGTGCTGGATGAGGCGAAGAACCTCATTGTCATCGGCTGCTTCTGCATTGGCACAAATCAGGTTGACCTCGAGGCTGCCGCCGAGAAGGGTATTGCCGTATTCAACTCGCCTTTCAGCAACTCGCGCTCTGTCGCTGAGCTTGTCATCTCCGAGATCGTTGCGCTCGCGCGAGAGCTTACCGACCGCTCTATGGAATTGCACAACGGTGTATGGAACAAGGTCAGCAAGGGCTGCTGGGAGGTGCGCGGCAAGACGCTTGGTATAATCGGTTATGGACACATTGGCAGCCAATTGAGTGTGTTGGCTGAGTCTATGGGTATGCACGTCATCTACTACGACGTTGTGACCATGATGGGTCTTGGAACTGCGCACCAGGTCGAGACACTTGACGAGCTGCTCGAGCAGGCCGACTTTGTCTCTCTGCATGTTCCCGCCACAGCGGATACCAAAAACCTCATTGGCGCTGCGCAGTTCGAGAAGATGAAGAAGGGCAGCTACCTCATCAACAACGCCCGTGGCACTGTCGTCGACATTCCCGCGCTCATTGAGGCCTCGCGCTCCGGCAAGCTCGCTGGTGCCGCCATTGACGTCTTCCCTCACGAGCCGGCTGGCAACGGCGACTACTTCACCAACGACCTGAACTCGTGGACCAAGGACCTCGTCGGCCTCAAGAACATCATCCTCACACCCCACATCGGTGGCTCGACAGAGGAAGCCCAGAGCGCGATCGGTGTCGAGGTTTCGACCGCACTTGTCCGCTTCGTCAACGAGGGTGCGACACTCGGTGCCGTCAACCTGCCCGAGGTCAACCTCCGTGGTTTGTCCCTCGAGGACGCCAACGTCATGCGTGTCATCTACATCCACAAGAACGTTCCTGGTGTGCTGAGACAAGGTATGTTCAACCCCCATTTTCATTTCCGAGAGCAATTGCTAACAGATACAAAGTCAACGGCATCCTGCTCAACCACAACATCGAGAAGCAGATGTCCGACTCGAGAGGCGAGGTTGCGTACCTCATGGCGGATCTCAGCGACGTCAAGGAGGACGAGATTAAGGATCTCTTCCAGAGCTTGCAGGAGCTGTCTTCGTGCATCCGTACCAGGGTCTTGTACGGCTAGACGTGTATTTTCTTTGCTACATATTTCTATATTCAGTATATTGAGAGTCTCTTCGTACGGAGACCGCAGTGCGCGTAGAACACCAAAAAGCATTCAACATGGCGTTCGAAAACATGGATTCATTCAAAGTAGAAGAAGAAAGCGGGCGTGTGGAATCAAATCAACTGTAAATGTGGCCTTTGGGACAAGTGCATGTGAGTGAGCAACAGCTGGAGATCATGGCGGAGAACCCAGGGCTTAAGTCCGCTGAACTATCGTTCTGTCTGCATCTCTCGCTGTAACAGGACACAACTAGGTTTGCAGGGATTGACAAAAGGACTGTGTGCTTTGCGTGAGTAGCAAAACATAGATTGGATACTATCGTAGGGTTTATAAGACAGCAGAGGTATAGAGAGATCAACGGGCAAAGACCACAGCCTTATAATCTTTCAAGAACACCAATCGGACAATCGGATGCAGCGAAGCGTGGGAGAGCCTCCTATAAGGAGAGTGTCAGAAAGGGGTTGTACACATGTAATCAATTCGGTAGCGATATGCAGCGCGATTCACGTGATCTGGGTAGTTTGTTTCAGATAGTTCGGCCTTAACCGAGATCCAACAGCGAGTGTGGAGCACCAAGATGGCAGTGAGATTGCCTTGCGGAGGGATCAATGCGGTGCAAATGACAACACGTTGGCGACTGTGTACGCTCGTGGCATCCGCTGTCATTCAGGAGCTCACCGTGGGTGGCAGGCCAATAGCGAGTGCGTGTCCAGCACTGAGATCATGGGGTGGACAGCCAGTGATCGGCGTAGGGTGTGGTCCCTGGAAAACGACACGTTGGCTTGCAAGGTGTTGCTTGGCTGGATAGAAGCCCTGTTTGGTCTGCGACTACAACAGTAGCAAAAGATGCAGTGCCTGAGGAAAAGATCAGGTTGCACACATATGTGATACACGCAGCTGCACGGCATGCTAAAGCGGACGGCTGTCAACTAGTTGTATGCAGGCGCAAGGGGAGTGCATTGGTGGTGAGACAGGCCTTGCGGTGCCGCGCTGCTGTTGGCTACGCGGAGCCCACACTAACGCTTCACCGCTCTGCGTGCACGGCGCCGAACATTGTTAACTTCTGGAACGAGGGTGATGTTGACTTGACCCCGATTCTGCACGCTCTCTCCCACACCGCACGCTCACTCGCACGAGAGTATGCTTTTGCTTTGCTCGCTGTGAGCCGCACCCCGCGCCGACCCAGCCAGCCGACCCCATCTACACCGCAGGCAGGAAGCTGAGCTCGAGCTAGCTGCCCGCCGCCGCCGCCGCAGCACACGCTCGTTGTAAGGGCGCTTTGGACCCTGATATCGGCACAGCCCGCGCAGCACAGCGCAGGAGAGCAGACACCACCACACGCCCACCATGGCGCACATCTACGACATTGGGACGCGGGCATGGCAGCCAGACACGACCGAGGGCTGGGTGGCCTCGGAGGTCTCGGACAAGCAGATTGACGGGGACAAGGTGAAGCTGGTCTTCCAGCTGGAGAATGGCGAGGTGCGTATCCAGCAGCTACGGGCACATGGCCGCCCACAAGGGACCCCGTGGGAGAAGGAGCCGCAGAAGCAGCAGCAGCAGCCAGAGGGGCAGCAGCAGCAGTAGCGGCATTAGGGGGCATGTACTGACGATGCACAGAGCAAGACGGTTGAGACGACGCTGTCCGCCATCCAGACCGGCAATGACCCCAACCTGCCGCCGCTGATGAACCCGGCCATGCTCGAGGCCAGCGACGACCTGACCAACCTGTCGCATCTGAACGAGCCTGCCGGTACGCGCCACAGATGCACGCTTTGAACGCCTCCGTCCATACTGACACCCCGCAGTGCTCCAGGCCATCAAGCTGCGATACCTGCAGAATGAAATCTACACGTACTCTGGTATCGTCCTGATTGCGGCCAACCCGTTCGCACGCGTCGACTCGCTCTACGTGCCAGGCATGGTACAGGTTTATGCTGGCAAGCAGCGATCTTATGGCGCACCCCATTTGTTCGCCATTGCCGAAGAGGCATTCGCGTACGTTTCACCCACACTCCAGCGCGAGATGAACGCTACCATCCAATTGGTGTCCCTCTGCCATTGCTAGAAGCTAACGAGTCACAGCGACATGTTGCGAGACCAGAAGAACCAGACTATTGTCGTCTCCGGAGAGTCTGGAGCCGGTAAGACAGTCAGTGCCAAGTACATCATGCGTTACTTCGCAACGCGCGAGTCGCCCGACAACCCAGGCAAGCGGAGAGGCAAGATCGATTCCATGTCCGAGACAGAAGAGCAGATTCTGGCCACCAACCCTATCATGGAAGCCTTTGGTAACGCCAAAACCACCCGTAACGACAACTCCTCCCGTTTCGGTAAATACATTGAAATCATGTTCAACAAGCAGACGGACATTATTGGTGCCAAGATCAGGACATACTTGCTCGAGCGGTCGAGATTGGTCTTTCAGCCGCTTAAGGAGCGTAACTACCACATTTTCTACCAGCTTGTGGCTGGTGCCACAGACGCTGAGCGCCAGGAGCTCTCGCTGAAGTCGGTGGAGGAATTCAGCTATCTCAACCAGGGTAGCGCGCCTGTTATTGACGGCATGGACGACAAGGCCGAGTTCGAGGCAACCAAGAGCTCGTTGACAAAGATTGGTGTTTCGCAGGACACTCAGTCCCAGATTTTCCGACTTCTTGCTGCTTTGTTGCACATTGGAGATGTCAAGATCACCGCGACACGGACAGATTCGAATCTCGCACCGGACGAGCCCGCTTTGGTCAAGGCTTGTGGTCTCCTTGGAATTGACGCCA
The DNA here is from genome assembly GCA_033444525.1 of Phoma sp. YAFEF320. NCBI lineage: Eukaryota > Fungi > Ascomycota > Dothideomycetes > Pleosporales > Didymellaceae > Phoma > Phoma sp. YAFEF320. Next base: position 74,961 of record JAVLWG010000037.1, read on the forward strand.
ACAGCTTCGCTAAGTGGACTGTAAAGAAGCAGCTTATTACAAGAGGAGAGAAAATTGTCTCGAACTTGACACAACAGCAAGCCATTGTCGTGCGAGATTCCGTCGCGAAGTTCATCTACTCGAGTCTGTTCGACTGGCTAGTGGAGCGCACCAACGAGAGTCTGGCTACCGAAGAGGTCATCTCGCAGGCCCGCTCTTTCATCGGTGTCCTGGATATCTACGGATTCGAACATTTTGCAAAGAATTCGTTCGAACAGTTCTGTATCAACTACGCCAACGAGAAGTTGCAGCAAGAATTCAACGCTCACGTCTTCAAGCTGGAGCAGGAGGAGTACATGCGCGAGAAGATTGACTGGACTTTCATTGACTTCGCGGACAACCAGCCCTGTATCGATTTGATCGAAGGCAAGCTTGGTATCCTTTCCCTGCTTGACGAAGAGTCGCGTCTTCCTATGGGTTCGGACGAGCAGTTTGTCACCAAGTTGCACCACAACTACTCTGGCGACAAGCACAAGTTCTACAAGAAGCCACGATTCGGCAAGTCTGCTTTCACTGTTTGCCATTACGCTGTAGACGTCACATACGAGTCTGATGGCTTCATTGAGAAGAACAGGGATACCGTGCCAGACGAGCACATGGAGGTGCTGAAGTCTTCATCCAACAAGTTCCTGATCGAGATCTTGGACGTTGCGGCAGCGATCCGTGAGAAGGAGACTACTCCAGCGGCGGCCAAGCCGGGAACCACAATGTCTGCCGGCCGAAGGATAGCAACCAACAGGAAACCCACACTTGGAGGCATCTTCAAGTCTTCTCTTATCGAGCTGATGGCTACTATCAACTCCACCGACGTCCACTACATTCGTTGTATCAAGCCTAACGAGGCCAAGGCGGCCTGGCAATTCGACGGACCTATGGTTCTTGGCCAGCTGCGTGCTTGTGGTGTCCTCGAGACGGTCAGGATTAGTTGTGCTGGATATCCGACAAGATGGACATACGAGGAATTCGCCTTCCGCTACTACATGCTGGTCAGGTCGTCGGAATGGACGCCAGAGATCCGTGATATGGCCAAGGCTATTCTCAACAAAGCATTGGGCAACAGCAAGAATGACGGAACCGACAAGTACCAGATGGGTCTAACAAAGATCTTCTTCCGCGCTGGTATGCTAGCGTTCCTCGAGAACCTGCGTACTACAAGGTTGAACGATGCTGCCATCATGATCCAGAAGAACCTGAGGGCCAAATACTACCGCCGCGTATACTTGGAAATGCGCGATGCTATTGTATCTGTACAGTCTCTGGCTCGCGGTTACATGACCAGGGAGCGTGCTGAGGAGGCCAGGCAAGTCAAGGCTGCCACCACAATCCAAAGAGTCTGGCGCGGTTCCAAGGACCGCAAGCGTTTCCACATTGTACGACAGTCTGTCATCTTGTTCGAGGCTGCCGCAAAGGGTTTCTTGTGCAGAAAGAACATCCTCGACACAAGACTTGGCAATGCTGCCCGCATCATCCAGCGTACCTGGAGGTCTCAAAGATCGCTCAAGTCCTGGAGGCAATACCGCAAGAAGATTGTTCTTATCCAAAGCTTGTGGCGCGGAAAGACGGCACGCCGGGAGTACAAGGTTCTTCGTGCCGAGTCTCGCGACCTTAAGAACATCTCTTACAAGCTGGAAAACAAGGTCGTCGAACTCACTCAGACTCTTGGCTCGATGAAGGAGCAGAACAAGTCTCTGAAGCAGCAGGTCGACAACTACGAGAGCCAGATCAAGTCCTACAAGGAGAGGAGCCGTGCACTCGAGAACAGGCAGAAGGAACTGCAGGTCGAGGCCAACCAGGCTGGTATCACCGCTGCCAAGCTGAGCCAGATGGAGGACGAGTTCAAGAAGCTGCAGACGAATTACGAGGAGAGCAACGCCAAGATGCGTCATCTGCAAGAAGAGGAGAAGCAATTGCGTGCTTCCCTCAAGCAAACCACCGACGAGCTCGACAACTCCAAGCGAAGGAGCAATGTCACCGAGACCGAGAAGATGACTCTCCGTCAGCAGCTCGCCGAGCTGCAGGAGCAGGTCGAGCTGATGAAGCGCGCTGGTCCCATCAACGGCGCATTCGACAATGGCAGCACCCCCATTGCAGCAAGCAGTCTGATCAACCTTGTTTCTTCCAAGAAGCCCAAGAGGCGCAGTGCTGGACCAGACACACGCGACCTCGACCGCTTCAGCGCCACCTACAACCCTCGCCCGGTTTCGATGGCTGTCGGCTCGACCGTCCACAGGCAGAACCTCTCCGGTTCCACCTTTGCGCAGCTCGATAACGTCGAGCTTGAGCTTGAGAACATCCTGGCTGATGAAGACATGCTCAACGACGAAGTTACTCTTGGTCTCATCAAGAACTTGAAGATTCCTTCTCCTACTACCACACCTCCTCCTACAGACAAGGAGGTTCTCTTCCCCGCCTACCTCATCAACCTCGTCACCTCCGAGATGTGGAACAATGGTTTCGTCAAGGAGTCCGAGCGCTTCCTCGCCAACGTCATGCAGTCTATCCAGCAGGAAGTCATGCAGCACGATAGCGATGACGCTATCAACCCTGGCGCGTTCTGGCTGTCCAACGTCCACGAGATGCTCTCCTTCGTCTTCCTCGCCGAGGACTGGTACGAGCAGCAGAAGACTGATAACTACGAGTATGACCGCCTGCTCGAGATTGTCAAGCACGACCTGGAGAGTCTTGAGTTCAACATCTACCACACATGGATGAAGGTGCTCAAGAAGAAGTTGCACAAGATGATCATCCCCGCCATCATCGAGTCGCAATCTCTCCCCGGTTTCGTCACCAACGAGAGCAACCGCTTCCTCGGCAAGCTGCTCCAGGGCAGCAACACCCCTGCCTACAGCATGGACAACTTGCTCAGCTTGCTGAACAGCGTCTACAAGGCCATGAAGGCGTTCTACCTCGAGGACACCATCATCACCCAGTGTGTTACTGAGCTCCTCCGTCTTGTCGGTGTCACCGCCTTCAACGACCTTCTCATGCGTCGTAACTTCCTGTCCTGGAAGCGTGGTCTGCAGATCAACTACAACATCACGCGCATTGAGGAGTGGTGCAAGTCTCACGATATGCCCGAGGGCACACTGCAGCTCGAGCACCTGATGCAGGCGACCAAGCTTCTCCAGCTGAAGAAGGCGACACTCAACGATATTGAGATCATCCAGGACATCTGCTGGATGCTGTCGCCTAACCAGATCCAGAAGCTGCTGAACCAGTACCTTGTCGCCGACTACGAGCAGCCTATCAACGGCGAGATCATGAAGGCCGTCGCCTCCCGCGTTACCGAGAAGAGCGATGTTCTGCTGCTCACCGCCGTCGACATGGAGGACAGTGGGCCGTACGAGATCGCCGAGCCGCGCGTTATCACCGCGCTGGAGACATACACGCCTTCTTGTAAGTGATAATTGACGTTTCCCGTTCTCATAGGCACACACTAACAAATCTCAGGGTTGCAAACTCCCCGCCTTAAGCGTCTCGCCGAAATTGTCTCCCAGCAGGCCATCGCCCAGCAGGAGAAGATGGAGTTCGACGCGCCCAGCCCTGCCGAGGGAACCAACGGGACCGCCAATGGTGCCAACGGTTTCCACGAGCAGCCCATCATGGAGGAGGTTGGCGCGTGAGCTGCCTTGAACCGAACCCAGTATTGATTGCTGTTGATGTAGAAGGAAGACGGATGGAATGGATAGCAAATGTGATATTGACGAAGCGAGTACGAAATGGAGCGGAATCCTGATAGACACAGATATGAAGCATACGATCATGCATGTGGTGTTAGTTGTACTGTTATCTCTATAGAATTGCCGGGGGAGGGGGCAACATTTTCGCTATGCTTGCGTGACGGACGGATGAGTGGGTGGTCTTAGTGTGCGTTGCGTAGCGTAGCATAGCATTGACGCATGTGCGTGCGTCGGTTGGGTATAGGTACTGTAATGAAGATTTGTGGATTGTTTGATTCATTGATTGGTTGATCATGGTTTTGTGTGAGTGGGAGAGGTGGTGTGGGGTGATGTAGTGACACTGTGCGGTAGAAATGGAGTGATTGCGAAGTGGTGACGCAGATGAAGTGATTAAAATGGGTGATGATGAATGTAGCCAGGTGATCGCCAAGTATCCAATGCTAACGGTGCTGGGCTTTCATATTTGCGTTCAGTGTGCTATATATCTAGACTATGCGGACCGTTTCTAGTGGGAGCAAAGCTATCTGCTCTGGTAATGAGTCTCCCTTGTCCTCTAAACGACTTCTCAAGATATGAAAGCTACCAACACGTTCGTAAACATCTCCAATTTGTCGTAGAATTAGCCCATTGAGCGCATTGATATCATCTTCCCACATGAACAAAGCCAAGAAATCAACGTTTCCGTCAGTGATGCAATCCGTAATGACCTTGCAGTGATGATTGTACACGATCTTTACCTTTGCCAAAAATGTAGGATGGTGTAGAGTAAAATTGCACCGTCTGTCAAGAACGCATTGTGCGACTTGTGCCATTTGTAGTGGTAAAGTGGGGCCTCGGATGATGAGTATCGCGTTCTCGATGTATCCAATCTCTGCTGGTCCTACCAGTGTGTAGTCGAGACCGACAAGCTCAATACTGTCTAAGGTACGTGCTTCGTATGAATAAATAGTCCGCGATATACACGAGGCCCAGGACCAGCTTGGTAATGTTGTTTCCCAACAGAGGTAATCGTGAGACGCTTTCCACTGCAGATCAGAAAGCAAAGTGTCTCGCCACATCCCAGCAATGTAAGTATCGTTGGGTCGCAATTTTGCCATTCGCTGTGCCAGAGCTGCAATAGCAGGCAGAATATCAGACTGGTACGTCAGCGACAACCTGGAGTAGTGTGTTATAGCACAGTGCCATGCAACCTTGGGGTTTTGGGCTGGCATATACCATGTATAAAATGGCAAGAAGTCAAGAGCGCGATCGTCAAGACGAATCCCATGTTCCTCTTCTTGTTCTTGTATCCTGGTTGTTCGACAGTCCCAAATCACATCATGGATACCAAAGCGAAGTAGTCGTGGCGAGAGCTGGCATTCTTGGAATACCCAGGCGCGCGTCAGCAATGGCCATCTACCGCTTGCATCTGATCCATATGCGTTTGGTTCGTCGATTACGAGCTCTCGTACATAAAAATTGGAGTTTTTTATCCTCAGAGGCCTATATCGGTCCCGGAAAGGCCGGAGGCCGTCGTCGCTACTGCCAGCACAAGTTGCAGCTATCGTAACGAAGGCGTTTTCATAGACACCGGCCATAGTGACCGCTGCCTCCGTCCAGTCAGCCTCATTTTGTTGAATGATGCCTGCAGATGCTTAGCTGAGACCTGAAATCAGAGTTTGCGTATCCAGCATACAAAGCGCGTCAATCCACAATAGTCGAACCCCCAACTTCAGACAGACTTTTGCGGCTTCGCTGAACGTCCGTGGAATTGTGTCTAAGCTTACGCCTTGTCGTAAGCGGGATTCTGTTAGATCAGTTAGCTGAAGAGATGGACCTTTGGGGCCCCAGCAATGACTCAGGCAAGCGTATCGTTCCCGTGAGAGAAACGACGCGGTGTCACGCAAGGTCATAGTTGTCGAACTAAGCTCAAGGATTCGTTTGGGAAGCTTGCTCAGGTTATTGGTGCAATATTCGTGGTGTGTCAAACAGTGCTCCAAAGACTCGATGCTTGCTTGCAGCGCATCGTCGGATGTGGGATCTTTATACGATAACGGCTTTGTGACAATGTTCCACTGGCCTTTGAAATTTTCCACCATGCCAATTTCTTTCCTGTCTTCGCTTTGTCAGAATTGTAATACTCCAGGAGCCTCGTATGATTTCTCGTGGAGGTACCTACGATTTGCACTCAGCAACTCCAATTGAAGGGATCTCACACGTTCAGCTTGTGGAGATAACAAGTATACTGTAGGATCGGCCAGCATAATATCACCTGAAGAGTTGCTGACATATATGATACCACACTCGTATCCTCGATTGGCTCTTAACCAAGTTTCGACCATTTCCATGACAACCGCGCAACGCTGGCAGCCTTGATTGCTTGCTTCGTGAAACACATCAATGTGGGCTTGCCAACTATTGTATAATGCATATTCGCCGGCGGTCTTTAGTCCGAAGAAGACACCTCCAGTCTTTGACCGCTTGCAACATATGCATATGTTAGAGTTATCCGTTCTTGATGTTGTCTCTAATTCACTCATGATGGCTAGCGAAGAAGGCGTATGGTATAGTAAAAGACGACGAATGTTTGTACTGCAGGTATGTGTACGACGTACGTTGTAGCCTTGGTGGGGCCAGATCATCTGCAGGCTGACAGCCAAGACTTGAGCGTCCTCCCCCCAATCTGGTCAAGTTCTCGCCAAGAATGTCACAGCACGTCTCCTGACCGGCTGTACAGCAGTATTATACCACCGCATCGAGGAAAGGTGTCCGATATTGCCACAATCTGCAAGCTACACTCGAATATAGCTGTCAAAGTTTAGACTTCAACGCTTGAGTGCGCTCTGGACCACAGTCTCTCGATGGCTCGATTATGTGCTCTACTGCTAGAACAGCCCTCTCTCTTTCTTTATCCTTCTCCTTCTTCTTCTCCCTTTCGATCTTGTCGTTGCTCTGAGCCGCGATCTGCTCAGGAGTCAAGAACCGCCCAGTCGGGCCTCGAGGTCTACGCATGCATATAAACACGTTAGGTAGAGGCGCATGAAAGACTGGTGGTGGTGGACGAGATAGCAGTAACTCTTGAAGGTACTCGCGTTCTTTTCTCCTCTTTAGCAAACGTTCTCTCTGCTTCGGGTTGAAGTTAACAGGTGGTGGCGGCGCTGAGGTAGTCGGGTGTTTGCGAATATTTGCCTCGCGAAATGCAGGTGGACAGAAAATCGAGTGTTGCATGTTGATCATGCAGGCTAACTTATCGTGAAATGAAGCTGATCAATGTAAGATCGACGCTGTAGACTTTACTCTCGATGCCAGTGTGGGCAATACAGTAAGTTTAAGGGAAGCAACGAGAGATGATGACGTATGATTGGTCAGATGATGTGGGGCACCCTAAATCATTCATCGCATTCCAGATTGTACAACTGTCTAGCACCCGATCTTCTTATCGCTAACAACAATGTCATCATACCAGAAGGTGTTTGTATCTCCACCGTAGCTCTCCCAGCCAAAGTAGACGCCTGTCGGCTTAGGCTTGATGCTGCTCCTCTGCCACTGCGCAGCATTCGCATTGCTCACACCAGGCTTTGAAGTCAGGCCCGCGACAGCAGTACCGTTGAACCACGTCTCGATGCTTCCGTCAGTACCAATGTGGTACTCCAGGCAGCGCCAGGTGTTGGCCGGGATGGAGACAGACGATGCGATACCCTGAGGCGAGAGGTCGGGAAGAGTGGCGTCGTCAGACTCGCGGTTGTACATCAGGATCTTCGATTGTCCACCAATACGCAGGTGCTTGTTGGTGCCCTGTGCTGGGTCGGGGTGGGTGATGAAGGTGACGTGGGAGTCAGTGAAGGCCTTTGCGGCTTTGCTGTTGAGAAGTCAGACCGTGTTCAATCGGCATCCAGATGAGAACAAAGCTCACAAGTAGGTCCTGACATAGATGTCGCCGGAGGGCACCTTGTTGGTGCCGACGAAGATGTGTCCACAGTAGCCTCCTGCACCATCAACGCGGATAGAGTTCTTGCCTGTGTGAGCTGTGGTGGTGTCGAGCGTGATCTTTCCGCCCTGGTTGCAGTCCGGCGCATATGTTGTCCAGGCCGTCTGATTCCATCCGTTCTCGAACCCCTCAGAGACCTGAGCAACAGCAAAGGGCGCAAGCGCAAGCGCGAAAAGAGCAGTTTGGCCAAACATGTTCTTAGATATGTGGAGTTTTGCTCTGGGGAAAGAGATGGTGGATGTTAAGCTTTAGAGGTGCAGGGCGAAGCTTTTGAAGTGCTTGATCTTCGCAGCTCATTTCACGCTCATCTACATGTTGCCGCCTTCCAAAGTGTTTTTCATTATTTGGTGTTCTGGATATGCAATATATCCGCGACACGCAATCTGGAACTTCGGAAGGCGGGCCCTGGATCAACAACTTGGGGTTCATGATCGGCCGCGCTTAAAATGCTTAGCCGTTTGGACATACGTAATTATCGGTGTTTCAATGCATGCAAAGCAATACTGCTAAGCAAGTCAGTACTCTTGATGGACCGACTGGCAGTATGGAAGACCTCAGATCGGGTTTCGATCATAGCAAGATGGTTGATGACCCAATAAAGCGACACATTTCTTTACCGCCGGAATATAATATCTATGGCAACTAAGAAGAGTCCCCAGTATGCGCATATTGTCCTCGATTCACGCCTGGGTGTGAGGTACACGGCTCATCATTACCAGACACAGCATGTAGAGTTCGGTGCTTGCATTCTTGCTCACAATCGCGTTCCTGTTATGCATCTACACTATAGAGTTGTCTTCAAAGTCTAGAATGCCCATTGCTGCAGCCACTTCCTCATCACCTCTCCGTTCACCTCTTTACTTTCCCTCAGAGTCTTGCTAACACCTTCAGTCCTCCTAGTCTCTAAGGTCGGCAGGCCTACCTCTGTTCCAGGCCTCAAAGTCTCGTAGAAGTCGAGCAGCTTCAAGCCAGCAATCTTCTCTGCATTTTCCTTTGTGACCGGAATCTGCTTCAGCTCATCGATCCAGGCATCGTACTCCACGACATCAATATCGAGACCAAGCTCCTTGTAATACGTTTGAATTACGGGATATACTTGGCTCCAGGAGGTGGTGTGCGGATTGAGGAGATGGAACACCTGCGTATCTTCAAAACCCGATGCTGTGGCGATGTCGATGACCGTCCCAGCTGCAACATCCATCGGCACCCAGTTCACACAGTCCTGATTACCGAGCGTGCGTGGCAACTTTTTCAGAATCTTGCTGGTATGCACCAATGTCGGAAGCCATTCGTGGGCATTCCACGCCGCGCCGCCGCTCACAGTACTAGGACCAGCAAGCTGACCTGCGCGCACTATAGCTGTCTTGATACCCAGCCGGTGCGATGCAATGGCCAAAATCTGAGATCCAACGTACTTTGACTCGCCATAGCCCTGTGGAAGTGTGATTGTGGCGTCGAACAGCGATGTCGTGCTCTCTGGTACCGCGGCATCATCAGGCGCAACAGCGGCCCAGCCCCCAACACTCGCGACTGACGAGATGAAAATAATCGTGGGTTTGTACTTCGAGCTTGCAGCAAAGTCTGCAGTGCGCCTGACGCCTGCAATGTGCGTGACTTCGTAGGACTCGAGAGACAAATTGAAGTCGACAGACCATGCGTTATGGATCATAAGTGTCACTGTATCTTGGAGGCCTGCGTAAGTGGTTTCGTCAAGACCGAAGCGGTCTTTTCCAAAGTCGGTGTGTAGGAATGAGGCTTTGTCGAAGTGTGTCATGTCGTGATTGTGAGTGTCAAATGATGTCTTCTGTCTTGTGCTTGCGTTCGCGGAGCGATTCATGCAGTAGACTTTCTCAACGTCAGGGTTGTTGAGAAGTTGCTCGAGCATGTGACTGCCAAGACTACCAGTTGAACCGGTAAGGATGATTGTATGCTTCGTTGGCTGTTGCGGTGTTTCGGGCGAAGCCTTAAGACGAATCATGTCGTGGGTGTACTTCTTTACCATCTTGTCGACTTTCTCTTCTCGGGTCAGTGGAGCTACTGGTCGCTCTCCAGTATCGCCGACTGTTTGGGACAGGACCTTGACTAGTTGCTTGACTGATGGGTTACCGTATACAGTCGGCGGGGTAATGTTTGCGCCGCGGATACTCTTGTTCAAAGTGTTGGTGAGCGAGAGAACGTCGAGCGAGTCAACACCAAGACTGAAGATATCTACGTCGTCGGCGGTGTCTTCCTGGAAGTAAGACAAGACGCGAACGAAGATATCGCGGACCTTGCTGCTCAACTGTGCGTCGTCGTCAGTGCTCGGGCTCAATTCACTTGAGTAGCCCTCATCAGCATACAGAGCCTCAATCTCATCCTTGAAGTTTTTGACAGTTTGAGAACGAATGATGGAGCCCTTTCCAACGCGCACAAATGGCTTCTGTGCGTCCGCAATCACAATCTTAGACTGATAGATTCTTGCGTGGGTGGGCGCTTCTTCGTTCGCTTCTTCCACCGTAGGCCAAATGCGGTCGATCAAGGCCGATGTATCTTGAGTATCGGCTTGACTCCAGTCAAGTTCAATCAAAAGGCCAGCCTGGAATTTAGCTTGGCCTACTACCAGGGCACCCTTGACAAGGGAATGAGATTCGATCGATTTCTCCATCGAGACTGGGTTAAGTTTCTCGCCGTTACTGAGCACGATGATGTCGTCTCGACGGCCACTGTACTTCCAAAGATAGGGTTTGGAGGGGTGTTGGACGAAGAGATCTCGAGTTCGCCACTCCGAAATGTCGGGAAATGTGTGGAAGACAGCCTGGTATTTCTTGTCCTTGGGCTTCACAACAAGCTCAAACAAATCGTCCTCTACAGGTTCCATGACAGCTCCTGTGACAGAGCTCCAATGGAAGTAGTTCCAGTCCTCAGAACCAGTCGGTAACAATGTACTCAACAGCAATGCCTCAGTACTGCCAATCATTGTGACAAGGTTAGTGACTTGAGAGATCTTATCTCCACTCACGGTGGAGAGGGGAGCTCCACCGAAGAACACATTCTCTAGCTGGCCCAGCGCTGCCAGGCCCACATCGGTCGTGGATATGTCCTCGAGTATTGATGGTGGAAAGATACCGAATGTAGGCTTTACGGAATTGATGACTTCGATAACGAGGTCAGCACTCAGCATTCTCTCGGAAGGAAGCCTAACGATTGTGGCTCTATGTATTATCGACCGGAGTCCGATGCAGACGCCCATTGCGTGGAAGAAAGGCACAGGTGCAACCATTGGTCTGCGATCGACGAACATGAGCCTAACTGTTTGCTCCAAGCCATCTTCGGGTTCCAATTGGGCTAGGGCATGAAATGTGTTGACCCCGGCAACGGTCCAGTGAATTGGCTTTGGGATGCCTGATTGAATGTCAGTCATGAGTCTCAAGCTGAAGCTTTAACAACGTACCCGTAGAGCCGGACGTATGAAGAATGACGCTGTGTGCACCTGCATCTCTATCTTGACGACTAGCGTAGTGAGACACTGGGAGGTTCGGATCAAGGAGCTCCTGGGTTGTCGGTGCTTGGAAGACCTTGAGATGCGGAACTGCTTGCTGAATGACTTCCAGCTGCTTCTTCATCTCCACGGTTGCAAGGAAAATGCTGCAATTCGTCTTCTCCAAAAGAGATTTCTGCGCTTCAAGAGAGTTTCGCGGTGAGGTGAAGAGTGGTACATAGCCTACTTTCAGAGTCGCGACTAGAACCACGATGTACCGTAGGTCGTTGGCGCTGCCCATTTTGTCAGCGTAGACTCGTCTTGAGCGTGACTTTCGGCTCACCCCATATAAGCAATCGTCTGACCTGGCTCTTGCGGGAGACCAATTTCCTTCTCAATCCACCATGCCACACCATTTACTGCTCTTGCCAGATCTGCAAAAGTGAAGTGGCGCCAACCCTCGTCAATGCTTGTAGGCGATCGTGACACGATGGCCCAAGTATCGTTGGGTGACTCTCGAGCTGCTTCATCGACATAGTCTGAAATCGTGGACTGGCGGTGCTCCGTGACAGCCATTTGGAAGAATCAAAGAAAGGTTGAGTGGAACCAAGTCGTGAAATTGTTCGGATGAAGCCAGAAGTGTCAATGGGATCTTCTCAGAAGCCTTCTCGTGATGTTCCAAGGCTGGTGATAATCTGGTATTGCGCAGGAAAGTAGGCTTTATATGTGAAGCTGGTCCTTGCCATACCCACCCTCGATGTACAGCAGCTACCACCACCTTGGTCGTAATCATAGTCCATCGTGATGATCCATTTGATTCCATCTTGAACGATCGCCGAAGCATAGTGTGGGCCTGAGGTATATTCCTGCGTAGATCCTTCACAACTGAGGTGTTTTGACGCATATCAGACCAACGACACAGACCAGTGTGGAGCTGACCACACTTTCTCTTGCACTGCGGACATTTACGTGTCATTTCGCCTCAATAAGGCTGCGAACGAACATCCGTAGTGTTCCGATGGAAGTTAGATTGACGCAGTGATTTGACTATTGGAAGCTCGGCCGAGCCAGCAGACCGCACATCAGTACCGCTCCTCGCTGCACAGTGTCCACGATACGAGAGAGTCTAGTGCGACATCCACATGCCGTATGGGCTTCGGAAAGTTGCGATCCGCATGGCGTCACGAAGCTTTCGTTGACGTGTCGCGAGTGATTGGAGATGCTACTGAGTATTGGCGGCACGCTCGTTATTCCCGAGATACACCCAGCTATCCGTAACCTCTGCTGCTTGTGTTGTTCTAGCCATATTACTATATCATTGACTATGGAGGTAAAAAGAATTTGCTGTAACTGAGATGTACATATAAATAATTACCAGACTACCAGAAGTCAAGCTAGTTAGTTTGTTCAGAGGGAAAAAAAAACATACAACAGCGGGTATTCGCTAGTGGTCACCCACCTAACTACTAATCCGCCGGTACGTTGCTTAAATAGGGCTGAGCGAACGGGAAGCCTTGTTTTCAACGTCCTATGGTCGTATGTGAAAGATCACAGCTGAAATTTGATATATATCACAAGCACATTTCCAGCCACGACCTGTCATGGGGATACCTGAGTCCTGCACATCGTCAAGATAGTCCTGAGGGAATGAGAAGGGGAGAAGATCTCTAGGAAAAAGGTTCGAAGCACACACCTTTCTGTTGTCAGGTTAGTGTCAGATCCTGTTCCTCCAGGGCTGTCATCAACCTCTTAACACAAGCGATTTGACAACAACAACAACGTGCCGACCTTTTCGAGCTGAAGACGGCGTTCCGCTTCATTACGAGACTTATGTCAAGAGTGCATTTCCGCCGCTGATACTGGTGGGACATCACGAACCCTCAGCACCGCCCCACTTTGTTGATTCCATACAAGTTGCACGGCTCTACAGGTTCCTATTGGGTCTTCGAACGCAGCGTTGATATTGTCTTCACTTCACATTGTCGTACAGCACTTAGCTTCATCAGGCATTCCTCTCAAGAGGCTCCAACCCATTGCCACCGCCGTAATCTGTAACATTGGAGCGATTACAGACAGCCCGTCTGTCCCGAAGCGTCATCTTCACTGCAGCCGGTATGATGTTCTGAATGAGTGAAAACGATTGCATTTCTACACAATCTGAACGTCTTCCAGAGGAAATTCTTCACGATTGACCGGTTCAAGAGCTTCGCCACTCATCAGGCCGTCGACGTAGCACTCGCCGATGTACTTGTAAGTGCTGTCATGTGGACGAAGGACGATGGGAAATGCACATCCCAGTACAACCACTATCAGGTCACCAATATCAGTCTCGTCGGGTGCGAGGCCAAGGAATCCAGTCTGCGTCGTGATCATCCTTCGACCTTGGAGAGCTACAGCAGCTAACCTGATGTTGGCTTGGAACTCGCGACATCTATCGTCGTCGTCTTTTAGAGAGTCCAGAGTGAGGACTGAGCGTGTATGGAAGAATCTAGCCGTCTCCATCTCGTCGATGGCAGGGAAAAGATCTTTCAATCTAGTTCCGAACAGATCAAACTGTGCGTGAGACTGCCGAAACTGGTCGAACTGCTCCCAGTGTGCAGCTACGTCATGTAAGGACTCTAGTGGATGGCTGTACTGATTCATGTGTTGGCCTTCGTCCCAGTGCACCCAATATATATCTGTAAGATCACCATCTGGACGCAACAAAGGATGATCATGTGCAAGCGTACGACTTAAAGCACAGCGCAAACCCCGAAAATCATTGTATCTTCCGTAAGCTGCAGCTGTACTCTTACTCTCACACCCTTCCCATGTTACTCGGTAGGGCGAAAGTCTTGTAGACATCAAACCCGTAGTCTCTACGCACCCAACTTTGATCGCGCGAACATGCAGTACTGCGTTCTTGATCGAGTATGTGGGCTGTTCGATGCCACCGGCTTTGCTTTGCTTGAACCATTGCAAATGGTTCCGTTGATTTGCACATCTCCAATCTGGGACCCACGATGGTAGGTTTGCCTGCTCTTGGAAAGTGCACCATGAGAGGATTTCGTCCACACGATTGCAGTGCAGCAGCCACTCGGTCGCGAATTCAATGTATACCTCGTCCTTGTGTTTGTGGTAGTCCGGCTCGATTCTTGCCGAAAGCTCAGGATCAAGCAGGCCTAAAAGGCCATAAATTTTGTCTCTGGCATCCTTGGCGCCAGCCTTCTGCGCCAGATCGAGCAGCTGAGGGGAAGGCGTTGCGGAATCAACGTTAAGTAGTGTATCTATGTGGTATCCGAGTCGAAATATATCGTCTCTTGAGTACTTGTGTGATTCGCTCGCGGCCACAAATGCACAGATTTTCCCCGGTTCCCATTGAGCAACGTGACTCGCAGAGATCATGCTCTCGCGCGTAAACTGTTTCTCTCCACACATGAACATCGACAGATTGTGATTCAAAGCAAGCTCTTGGATGATCCACATCCTCTTGAAATAGCTGCGGGACCAAAGCGAAAGGATCCATTCCCAGTCAGGCATCCATCTAGTTTCCCAGTCAGGCATCCTAGATGGATGTTCCTCAAATGTGCTGAAACTCTCAACCGCTCGATCAATTTCGTCGCCGCTCGAGCCTAGCCAAGCGATGGTGCTGAGCGACTGCGTATAGATGCGTCGCATTAGACCCACCTGATGATTTTTCTCGGCAGTATCGTCTTGATTAATGCAGATTCCGTCAATCCAGAAGCCCATTCTGGAGTGCGCTTCAGGCAGATGTTGTACGTGGCGGAGCAGTGCTTCCAAGTTGGCAGTGATCCTACATGGACTCCCATCCACCATCACCATGCAATCACGAATGTCTGATTCCCAGCAATACGATATTGCCTCAAAATCACCCCACGTGAAGCGGAAGGGGATACGAATCAAGCTGTTCTCCCACGTATGAAGCATGTTCCTTGAACAAAGTCTCCACGCAGAGATGTTTGCTCCTTGTCTTGCTGAAGCCGTCGAGTCGTGCTGCCTGTCGCTGAAGTCTAGCCAAGAACTTGGAGATCGGAACTTGGTTTCTTTTTTAAAAAGTCGGTATTCGGGTAGAAAATCATTAAGCGAAACATGATGCAAAGTGCAATGCAGGACGGAAGAGTCTTGATCCCTGGGCTCCTGGAACCTTATGATTCGGATCTCATCCGAGGTGCGATCGAGAGGCTTGTACCGGTATCCCAAGACAAGACATGCCACTGACAATCGTACTCGATGCCAGTAACGGAAGATCCAGATGAGCGCATGGCGGTAGGCCATGGGCCTTCAGTACAGACTTCCACGGACGCCACGATCGTAGCCGTTCGTTCGCGAATGGGCTCAGATCAAATCAATTCCAGTATGTATACCAGAGACTGCGTGACAATATATCGAGATGAAAGAGGCTCATACAGAAAGTCAAAATTGGAAGATGCCAGAAGCTTCCAGAACGAAGTGAGGATGATAAGTCTCGCGCTCAGCTTGGGGCTGAGCTGCCCCAGCCACCGCCAAAACGCCCCGCGCCGGCTGCCCAGCAGCTTTCCCCGCGACATCTAACCTTCTATCTGCCAGCCAAAGGTCCACACGAGCATGTGATTTGTGTTATGGTTGGGTGATTCGCGGCCAGAGACGTCACGAAAACACTCCGTTCGACCTACTATGTTTGTAAGTCAGCCTCACCTGCGCAGCCACTTCAAAGCGCCAATCGTTCTTAGCTTGGATTTACCACGATTCTTGCCGTCATGTTCTCCGCAAGCATAGCAAATACGTTAGTGTTATTAAGTATGAGCTCCTGGTCTGAGGCCTTTGTTGGTCACACACCTCCATCAATATATCACATCCGAATCTACTCAGACAACATTGGCACGATTGCCTCTTGGAAACCGCAAGTGACCTATCACCATGACGGCAGTTCTCGTCAGAGCTCTGCTTGACGATACCTCAAGTATTTCCAACAATACCGCCACTGGATCGACAACGATGACCTCCAATGACTCCGTCCTCTCCAGCTGGCAAGTAGCACTTGGCGCCGTAGCAGTCTTTATTGCGGTCATGCAAATCGATCACAAGACTTCAGTAGCTGCCAAACTGTTTGGGTCTGTCGCCGTATGGTTTTCAAATAGCCCTCTCGTCGACGAAGAATCTGTCTTGGGCGAAGGCTTTGGCTCGAGCGACACACTTGATTTGCAAAGCACATCCGACTTTGTAGCTTCACTATAGGTAACCCAGGAAACAATTTTGGAACACCCTCGTGACGCCTTGACATCCTCGCAAGCTCTGTCTGAGCGGCCCATTCCCTACGTCGATTCACCTGCAACACAACCACAGCACACGCTTGGATCCTCATTCATGGATGATGATGCAACGCAACAATCTACCGTGGTAGGCGTATCTACTGGTACATCGCGTGGTAAATCGTTGAGATCACTTCTGCATCGTCGTACAAGGATAAGCAGGAAAGTTTCCGAACATGACGACGAAAGGCCAAACTTGGTGTTCAAGATGGCCGGCAGGACTTCCATCAATCCGTCAGGCCCACAATTTCAGGGCATCTCCCTCACAATCTTGACAGATGATACGGTTGGACCCACGACGATAAGCCTTATTGATGCGATCACGATTGCCAAAGATGCTCAGATTACGATGAAGCCGGCGGCTGATTGTGTGGAGTATGAAATCAGCTTCAAAGTACCATTTACTAGGGTAGAAGAAGAGCACATGGCGGTTGGGAGAGTTGAGGAAGTTGAGCAGCTTTGAGCGTAGTGGTTGTGGTGAATTGTAGAGTCTGGCGTGCATGTTTCTCCTGAAGATTTGCAATAAAGTTTTAGGTCGAATGAACGGGGAGAGCTAGTGCGGCACGGCGCAGCTTGTAATGTTATGTATACTGGAAATGCCCCCTCGAAAAGATAACGGAGCGGCCAGGGGAGGTTGTTTTCAATGTCCTGTTGTCTTATGTGATATGAACGAAGACAAGACGTATCATATCATAATTTAATTCTGGAGTATATAACACCCGTTCGAGGACTAGAGAGAAAGTTGGTAGTCTTGCCCAATTGCCCCTGGTGTTGTATTCCAGTGAGTACTTCGCTCCGCGCCCCTGAGAGGCGACCTTTCTATCTTATGCATCGTCTGCGGTAGATGCCAGCAGGTACCGGCTCTTGACAGATATCAACAGACCCAAGTACTGATGCTCGTTCTTTCCATAGACTCGAAGACAGCAATGCCCGCTCGTAGCTCTTTCTCTAGCCAGTTCCTCATTTCGACCACCACAAGCAAGTCAAACCCATATACATGCAATATCCTACCGGCATTGATGTCATCTTCATGCATAGAGAGCGCCTTGGCCAACTTTCGCGTCAGAGCGTCCGCAACGACATCTTCCGCCTCGCTTGCTGAGGGTGCAGTGCTGAGCAGCGCCTAGAAGCCAACGAATTTGCCTGATCCATTAGTAGCATCCGCTCTGATACTGTCCATCTGATACAAATAACAGAACAACGGCTTGAAAATCCAAGATAGATCTTCAATGCCTCTCAATTACATGCGATACGAGAATATAGAGCCAGTCGTCTAGTATACCTGCATCTGATTGATAAAATGTTGAGGCTTTAACACGACTCCTATACCAAGCATACGACTAAAGCTACTACAGCTGCCATCAACGGCATCTGCAAAGACGCGGCAGCACTTGTTGCTACTGCAGACCCAGCCGGCGAGGACGTGGCCTCAGCATTAGTCTCTGCCGGACCTGTAGCTTTCGCGGACAGCTTCTCAAGCCCAGCCGTCAACACCAGTGCGTAATTTGCCATAGTCGGTTTGGAAATTGTCATTACTCCGTTTGCTTCCTCGCTGGCCGCCGCTGCGTTCGTGCACCATTCAGGCACCGAACTTGTCGTCTGTGTGACATCGCTGAAGCGCGACGCGCAATATGCGGAAATCTTGGACTCAACACCAAGCTGGGTCTGCAAGCAGGTCGCGCTGACAGCTTCCTCGTTGGCGCGCGAACACGTTACAGCGAATGTGGCGGATGTGCGCTCTGACACGCCCGGGGTCGCGGTGTAGCCGACGTATGTGATTCCACCAAGGGTGACTGTCTCACTGCTTGTCATCTCGTCTGCGGTGTATGCTACTGTGGTGCGGTTGGCGTCGAGGTTTATGACGGAGCCTGTGTAGGTGGTGTTCAGGAATTGCGGGACCTCGAATCCCCACATTGATGTTGAAAGCTGGGCGGATACCGAAGTCGCCAATAGCGACATCGCGGTAATGGAGAGCATGATTGACAGAGGGAAAGGAGTGTCTTCAGGGAGAAGTGATGTTAGATTGGTTGAAGCCTAGAAATTCTGGGCTTGGTTCTGATAGTCGAAACTGGGCTGTTCAACGCTAAAGAGTAAGGCAGAGAACGCCTGAGTAAACAAAGAGCGCAATTAAAGAGTAAGATGGATTACAGGTCATACAGACACGTGAGCATCACATCACTCAATGGGGTTTAGTTCGCGAGGTCTAGAATCCTGGTTGTATACAAAATTAGTTACGCGACCTTGGCAACAGGGTACTTGAAATTGCTTCCAGCCATTGCTTATTGTTTCATTGCATCGGCGAAGTAGAATCAAGCGCTCGTCATGAATGCAATAGACGGGATGGGAAACACACTTTCGTTGAGGGACAGCTGCATCATGGTCAATCAGACAACCCGCGATACCACCTTCAAATGTAAAATCTTATGTGTCAGAGCATGTACCAGCCATATCGACCCATTGCCATGAATGTAAACCTCTCGGCGGCCCTGCGGAATTGCTAAGTACGCTTTTCGTTCTACGCCACTTGGCCTGCGTTGTTTCTGGGGTTGTGCAGGTGCTGGTCCACGCCACAGCACATTGATGTGTTTTACCACCGGGTTGTACTAAGCAACAGTTCCAAAGAACTTGTGCTCTAGATCTTTTTAAACAACAACTCCTTAGTTGGATCAGGCACGATGCTCTTCTCAAACTCAATCTGCTTGTATCGTTCCGTCAAGCCATCAGGCATGGCGATGCCGTACTCAAGGAGTAGTCGTGCCACGATAATTTTGATCTCGTTGGCTGCGAAGAACCGTCCTGGGCACGCGTGTTTACCCAAACCCCATCTGATATCGTCCTCATTCGTCGCGACAAACTGAGAGCGAGCGATCTTGACCGCATCAGCATTCTCACGGGTTTTGTAAAATCTGAAGCCGTCGAACGTGTAGGGATCTTTGTGGATATTGGCATCAAAGTTGAGGGCGTCGGAAGGAGCTTCGATGAGCACTCCGGCAGGTATGACTTGACCGTTGGAAAGAACAAATGGCTTTTGGACATAACGGCGGAAGGTCGCTAAGGATAAAGTTAGCACCAGGAAGAGGTATGCGCATGGATAATCCTACTGATGGTAGTGGGGTACCAGCGATGGACCTCTTTCATATAAGAGTCGAGCTTGAACATCTTTTGCAACGCAAGAGGGGTCACGCGTTCTCCGTTGTCAGCGAGTACACTACGGATCTCTTCACGGAGCGGGACCTGGTACTCTGGGGTCGCTGCCAAGCTGTATAGGACATTTGTGGTCATGATACTAGTCGTATGGATGGCCGCAAACGTAAGGCCGAGCTGCTGGACTACACGTGTAGCGAGGTCGGCAGAGGGATCCCGCGCTATCATCCACTGCATCATATCGTTGTGCTTCTCCTTAGTTTCTAGACGTTCTTTGATGATCGGAGCGAAAAACTTCGAGGCCGCCTCCCGTCTCCGCTGGATCTTTTGGACTTCAGGGAGGCGAGAAGACAGGAAGGGTCGGGCCCATGGCTTCAACTTCTTGATCGCTTCTCCTGAGGCCGTCATTTCCTTGGTGAAGTTTATCGCATGATCAATGTACTCTGGATTCCTGCAAAGCTCGGGTCCGACAAAAATGCGTCCGGATGTTTGAGCAATGATTTCTGTAATCGCTTTGTATACCGTGACTCTGAACCAGTCTTTGGAGGGAGGGAAGCAACGATCCATAGCTGAGTAGATTTCTTCCGAGATATGATCGTTCATACGTCCTACGTACTAATTAACAAGATGTTCAAAGCTCACACATTTGTTTCTACTTACCCAGTGCAGGCGTAAGGTCAGCTGATATCGACTTGATAACGGTTGGCGAACTCAATATCTGACCACTGTGTCGTGCTTCGAAAATCTTTCAAGCTTTAGTATATGGGCAACTACTGTTCAGTGCATAAATGTAACCTTTTCGAGAGCTAGATTGACGTTCAGGACATCATCAGGCAATCTTTTGAGCTCAGGAAGAAAGTGAGGGGCCACGACTACACTATCGATCTCGTCGGAGGCGAGTATACGGAACGCTTGTTTCTTGAACTATCGGCTTCTTAGAGCTAGTGATGTGTAGTGTTCGGCAAGTACTTGCCTTCTTGTAGCCATCGCGATATAACTGTTTGGCATATTTTAAGTAATACGACCGTTGGTCTTTACCAGCAGGATCGCCCCCAGATGAAGGGAGTTTTGCTACCTTCAATGCAAGAAGCACTCTTGGGAGGAGGCTCGTCAAGGTAACGACGAACGTCGCAAGTGCGATCGTCAGTGCGTAGGACTGAAACAGCATTGCGCGAAGAAGTTGGACAAACCTATTCCGCAAAGAACGAAAGGATTGGAACTACAACTGTGCTAAACCTCGCCCTCCCCTAAATACAGCAATCTGCTTCATTGACGTGGACGGACGGTCGGAGCGTGGAATAGGTCGCCCGAGGCCCCAGCTGTGGAGTTCTGTAGATCACTCAGTGCTACTTCGTATTGTGGGACACCACTGAGCCTACTCACAATGCCCGGTACTACTTCTAGACTCGAATGTGGCTCATTGCATCTTTCTCTGTTCAACGAATCGTCATTGGAGTGAGACATCACACTCCCCTGATGGCATTCAAAGACATGATATGCTGTGGTGCCATGCTAAGGTGGTGTAGGTGGGTCGCCTGCAGGGGATAATGATACTCGTGCGAAAGTAGAAGAAGGTGCACTGCTCTCTAAAGGACCCAATAAGCTAAGGCTTCACTTCGTATTATCAGACAGGACCCGCTGAAGGTTTTCTTGCGTTGGCTCTATCCCTGCTTTTGCATATTACTATGCGCCCATGTTACCATAGTAGAGGTAAGGCTACGCATCAACGCAAGGTCCGGACTTGATCATTTCCGCCGCAGCGCGGGGAATAAGCCACACCCGCACCTTTCCCCACGCTCACAAAAGCCACCCGCGCTTACTGCTAGTAAAGTTTTGCTGGTGGATCACAGGATGAATGTACCTACTAACCTACACTGCTCGACTGGGTTTGATATAGGGCTGTGCCGTTTCCTGACGGCTTTTGGCCATTTGAACGAAGCTCAGTGCGTGATGTGGCTAGAGGCACTACGGCACTAGTCCGATTCGTCTCCGCTTCTGCGGTTCGTACGACGTGCATTAAGTTTGAACATCCACTCTGAATTTATAATCTCTCTCGGCCTACTTACCTCAATTGTGCACGACTGGGTCAACGCGCTCTATTGAAACAATACCGCTGCTGGAAGAGAGTCGCATCAAAGGCCTCTCGCATCTAAATCAAATATAGTAGCGCTTCCATCAGCTGCTTGTACATCGCCAACCTTGGAAGACTTGGGTTTGAGATCTCGCCAAACAAATCCATTGCTAAAGAACCATTTTAAATGCTACCACTCACCTTCGGTATAGCGGGGGATACTATAGTAACACTGATGCAAGTAAAGTAACTTGCTTTTCAGATGAATCGTTGAAGCTTGCATGGCCCCTCAGCGCAACTGTACAAGTATAACAAATCACTCCTCGTTCGCTGTATTTGACTGCGCGACGCGGCTCACAAGGGCTTCATCGTCATGTTGAGCCAAAGTGGAACAAAGTCGACGAGGAATTCTTTCTGTGCAAACGGTACAAAGGAGATGCTTGTCCAGAGTACAAGTACGGTTCAGCTGTCAGCTATACGACCCAATAGAAGCATTTGATCTTTAAAAGATATTTACAAGGTCAAGGGCTTCACTTTCGGTACAATATGGAGCGCTGCAGAATGGACGCCAACCGCTTCGCTTAAGAACGTGACCAGGCGAGTCGTGACGTCAGGCGGGGCGCGTCTCAACGCGTAGAGGCGACGCAAACATCACAAGTGCTATGTAGCTGTGTAGGTACCGCTGCACACCTCCCTACCAATAAATTTTCTTTATAGTTTCATAAGGTACTGTGGTACATCATGGCGGACGAGACAAATCCTAAGACGGGGAAGAATGCCTACGTTACGTTGCTGACTCGCCCGTCCTATCTCGCCGGGGCGATCCTTCTCGCATATACATTACACAAGCATTCCCCTGACACACCGTTGATCATCACATACACACCTGACACGGTTGGCGAAGCCTCAATTGCTGCGTTCAAAGCTGAAGCAAAGCACTCCAACATCATCGTTCGGCCCGTGGAACATCTACGACTCCCAGAAGATGGCACCAAGCATGGCATGGTCGCCGAGCGCTTTATCGATACATGGACGAAATTGCGCGTCTTTGACCTACATGATCTGGGCTTTGAGCGTCTCTGCTGGCTCGACGCGGATATGATGATCTTCTCGAATCCGTCACCCTTGATCTTCAACAAAGAAAACGATGAGTATCTGGAAGGAGGAGATGCTATGCGCATCATGGCGACACATGTATGCGTTTGCAACCTAGACCACGACAGCTGGGCGCCGAAGGCATGGGTGCCGGAGAACTGTGCATTTACACACCTGGAGAATTCGTCTGAACTACCTGAGGTCAGGAATGAGCCCGAGACCTTTGGCCAGTTCAACTCCGGGACCTTCCTCTACCGTCCTTCAAAGGCGCTTTCGGACTTTGTCCTTGCCAAATTCAACGAGCTGGGCAACGCACGTCTACGCGCTATGAAGTTTCCTGACCAAGACTTCCTGAATGAAGCCTTCAACAGTCGCTGGAAGAGTCTGAGTTGGAAGACCAATGCGTTGAAGACCTGGCGGTACTGGCATCCCAATATCTGGGTCGATAACGAGGTCGGCGTCCTGCACTATATCGTCGACAAGCCTTGGGCTGCGCGGGTGACGTCAGACGGCACCGCTGGCTACTTGGGGAAGGATGGCGAGACACACAAATGGTGGTGGAAAGAGTATGAGAACTGGCAAAATGAAAGGCTGAAGCAGAACGAGGCAGGGCTGTTGGCAACAGTGAGCAAATACGCAGCTGCAGAGGATGGCGAAGAGAATGAGGAGATGAAGGCCATAGGAGGCGGAGCGCAGGACTACGCAAAGAAGTGGAAGGACGGGAAGGAGGTTGATGAAGCAGGGGGTGGCGAAGAGTTTCCGCAACTGCAGAAAAAGGTTGAGAGAGGGCATGGTCCTGTTATTCGAGGGCGAGGACGAGGACGGGGCGAGGGCTGGAGCATAATGGAGGCCTGAGGCTGTCCCATGAGACATAAGATTGAGGGCGATACCCTGGATTGTCCATATTAATATTCAAAGGATACCATCAAGGTGCTTGTTCGTCCTTGAAAAACTGATGCAGAGGTATGGACTTTGTCTCGGGCACAGTAGCCATGTGCATAACTAATAAGAGACTCCAAATCGAAAAAATATATATAAGAACAAGTCCATATTCCATCAACAACACCACGCAGGTGTCGTGACGAGAATTGCGCCCGCCAACCAGTGATTTGCTGACTATGGTAAAGGCGTGTGGAGATGTCTCTGGCCTCTCGGCGGCCCATGTGAAGGGCAGGGAACGCAGGGAACCGATGTCCCGTTCTGGAAGCAACCTCGGCATTGCTTTCCCACGTCACGGCGCGCTGCTGTGTAGCTCTACACGCCAGCCTCTCTTGCATCTTGCCATCTTCACACCTCGGATATTCAATTCAGAAAAACTGCTGCAGCCCAGTGGCGCTTGTGCTCCGTTCATCCAAACTTGATCTCCCAGTCCAGCCGTCCGACCCCGTAACCGACGCATTCCAGCTACCCCACGCGACCCAGCTTCGTTGTGAAGCTCTGGGGACCGCTTCACACAACGCACCATGATACAATCAACGCGCAACTGGCTGCGTCGCAACCGCACAAACTTTGCCATTGGCGCTGGCGTTCTCGGCTCTGCCTATCTCGCGGGCCAATATGCGCTCGGCAAGTTCAGCGAGGCACGCCAGCGCATGAGCGAGGAGCGGATCGCGAAGGAGAACCTGCGGCGGCGCTTCGAACAGAACCAAGAAGACTGTACATTCACTGTCCTCGCGATCCTGCCAACGGCCACAGAGAAAGTCCTGGATGCGATACCTGTTGAGCAGGTGCTAGAGGAGCTGCAGCGACAGAAGGCCGAAAGGCTGTCGCGAAGCGTGGGGCCCAGTGAGATCGCGAGCAGTGCGCCGCCCAGTGTCGCTGACCCAACCGAGGACGGGACGCAGAGCAGCGTGGTTGCAGACTCGGAAAGCTACGTGCATGCAAGCCAGGTTGCGCTGGAAGGCGAAGGTAGCACTGTGTCTGGCGAGACAGGCACAGGCATAAGCACCGAGGCTGCGAACGAGAAGGAGAAGGAGAAGGAGAAGGTCAAGGCGAGCAAGAAGAGCAAGGCACAGCTTTGGAATGAAATGAAGATTAGCTGTAGGTTTCTGCTTCCATTCTGTTCTCACGTACACTGACGTTAGCAGCGATAACCCGCGCCTTCACCCTGCTGTACACCATCTCCCTCCTCACCCTCCTGACACGCATCCAACTCAATCTCCTCGGCCGCCGTAACTATCTCGCCTCTGTGGTCTCCCTTGCATCACCGCCGCCAGCAGACTCGTCCTCCCGCATCAACCTCGAGAACAATGACGACGACAACTTTGAGCAAGCTTATGGCAACGACTTTGAGACGAATCGACGCTACTTGAGTCTGAGCTGGTGGCTGCTGCATCGCGGCTGCATAGACTTGATTGAGAAAGTCCGCGTCGCCGTCAAGGACGTCTTCGGACTACTCAATCCTCGCGAGGAGATCACAATCGAGAAGCTCTCTGAGCTGAC
Organism: Phoma sp. YAFEF320; assembly: GCA_033444525.1. Taxonomy (NCBI): domain Eukaryota; kingdom Fungi; phylum Ascomycota; class Dothideomycetes; order Pleosporales; family Didymellaceae; genus Phoma; species Phoma sp. YAFEF320. Next base: position 100,144 of record JAVLWG010000037.1, read on the forward strand.
CCTCGAAGTGCGCAAGCGCGTCGAAGGCGCCACAGAAGAAGAGCGCCGGTACGCCCCCTCTACCATCCCAACCCCTCCCAAGCTAATCCCCACACCCAGTAACTGCAAATGGCTCAAATACCTCCTGCCCCCGGCAGACCAGGAGGACTTCGTCCTCGCTGAATCCGGCATGACCTCCTCCTCACAATCCACATCCCCGACAACCACCTCCTCCCTCCGCCGCCTCATCGACGAGACCAGCGACATCATCGACTCCCCCGCCTTCACCTCAGTCCTCACCCGCCTCCTGGACGCAGGCTTCTCGCACCTCATGGACGTCAAGATCAGCACCCTGAGCTACAAGATCCCGCCCGTCTCCGCCTCCTCGTCCCGCGTGACCGAGATCGTCGGCGACGGGGCAAAAGCAAAGGTCGCGAATTCCCTCGCCGTCTTCTGTCGCCAGGCGCACAACATCGGCGCGGGCGCCAACAACGAGTATCTTGAGAAACTCGAGCTGGTCCCGGAACTCGAGGCCTTTGCTGCGGTCGTGTACAGCAGCAATTTCGAGTTTGAGAGCCCCGTCGTGGGTGGAGAGGACCCGGTGAAGACGGGCGTGAAGTTGGTGGATGAGGGGAAGAGCGAACTGAAGCAGCTTGAGGAGGAGGGACAGAGCGAGCTGAAAGAGCTCAAAGACGAGGTGAAGGAGAAGCTGGAGAAGGCGGAGGAGGCGTTTGAGAGTGCGTGGGATAAGGCTACTACGGCGAAGGAGTAGGGGGTAGGGTGGGGTGGAGTGTGGTGAGGCGGAGTCGATTAGGCCCTGTATGCTTGATATGTTGTATTGTATGAATGATACCCGAAGCTCCACACAAGACATGCATCTTCTGTGCCCTGCCCTGCCCAGCCCGTGGAGCAGTTTGGCGGGTTAAGAACTCCCGGTTCTGGAGCAAAGACACAGAAATGTGGACGCGGGTCATGCACGCTCTGTATAGCCATCGCCAGGGCGCTCTGACATGTAGAAGAGAAGAAAAAAAAAAGCTAGAACGCCGGTCTCGATGCTATCAAACGTCTCTATCCCTCCCTCATCCCGGGAATCGCTGTTGTACAATCATCCAAGTCGTATCCACACACACTCATGCACATATCTTACAAACGGGGCGGCCCACACCAATCACCACCGAACAGTCGCGACTCACCCGCTCCCAGGCCCCAGCGGCCTGAACACCCTAACGCCCCTGCCCCGATCCAGCGCATCCTGCTGCGCGCGCCACATCCTGCCGCGGGAGGCATATCGCTGGATGACCTTGCGGTAGCTCTGCATGCCCGAGTCCATTTCGTCGTCGTTGAGCCCGACGAGCTGGCGCCGGCGCTCCTTAGTCGCGTTGTAGAGTTTCCACACCGAGTCGGCGGGGATCGGCTGCATGTGGTACTCGATTTGCCAGTGGTCTTCGGGCTCGAGGAAGTCGGGGCGTTTGAGGTATTGGCCATTGATTTTGTTGCGGAGAGTTATGGTCCAGCCTGTTAGCGGGCCGGAGGTTGTCGTGTCTTTTGTGAAGCGGGGTGGGGTGAGGGTTGGGTCGGAGGGGGAGGGGGAAGGTGAGTTGGAGTCTGGGTCCGGGTTTGCTGAGGCTGCGGGTGGGGCTTCAGGTGAGGCTTCGGCTTCAGCGTCTTCTGAGGCTTCGTGAAGGTCGTTCGATGTTTCGTTGTTGGTGGGTTGGGGTTCGACCGTGCTCTCGCTCTCAACTGTAGCCGCAGCCTCGCTCTCAGCGGGGGTCTCGACCTCTTCCTTGGGTGCTGCCGGCTCAGCGTCCTTTACTGCAGCGCCGTCTTCGCTGACTTGCTCGTCCACTTCTTCCTGAAGATCTTGCCACGATTCCTTGGCTTCGGTGTCGTTTTTGCCAACGCCGATAACATTGCGCGCCCATTCCTTTGCGTACCGAGCGCCGGTGCTTTGGATCTCGTCTGCGCGCTCCTCGGAGACTGGCTCGGCGAAGACGTACATGAAAGGCTGCTTCGTGTCGCGGGTCTCGAAGTGAAGGCGAATCGACTGATGTTGTTAGAATGTCTTCAGTATGGTAAGACTGATTACTCACTGTTTCTGGATACTTCTCGGTAGCCTTGTTCAAGACCTCCTCCATCAGCCCGATGGACAGCTTGAACTCCTGATCACCCAAACATGTGTCAGTCTGCCCGTGAAGGACCTGATCCATTTCCGAAAGGCTGAGGTACTGGAAGCCGAAAATACGTTCGATGTTGTGGTACGCCACGAAGATGCCGTCCATTCTGCCCATACGCGCCTGGAGCGAGTACTTCAGCATAGTGGCGCGGGTCATGTCGTAGAACTCGCGCTCGAACGACTCCCACTCACCCTGCGCATAGCGCAGCTGGTAGCCAAGCCCTTGCTCGTACTCCCTATGATTCATGCGTATAGACACGACCGCTCGCGTCTTCAAGTCAAAGATACCAGCACCGGGCAAACGAGGGTCGTGGGCGTCAAGCTGGGAGCGCATCAGGATACCTCCTTGCTTGGAGTAATGAAAGCATCTCGCCGAGTCGCCTTCTCCTGGTGTCTCTTCGGGATTTGATCTGCGGTAGCGCTCGAACTCGTCTCTTTCTGTCGTGAGGAGCTTCTCCATCGAGTGGCCAAGCCAACTCATGATGTTGGGGGTGTCGTAAGTCTTATCGGCATCGATGGCATACACGCCGTTCTTGTATCGCAGAAAGACGGCGTCCGGCCCCGTGGTGATTTTGGAAAACTTGTTGGACGGATCGGGGAAATTCTTGGATAGCATGCTGTGGTCGAGCCGGCGGTGGGCAGACAGCAGGAAGTGGAAATGCTGCAGCACGGATGACATGCTCGATGTCGAGCCTGTATACTTGACGCCCAGTTTCCTGGTGATGGCCAGGAGATCCTCGTCCTTTGACGAGGTCTTGTATTCGCTCAGTGCATCGAAGTCGAATTCCTCAACTGGCATGATCTTCTCCAAGTATGGGTCGAAGTTGTAGACGCCGGTGCGCGGATCTTGCAGTCGGTAGACACCTGGGTTGAACAGGACACGGTCGAGGCCATAGGCAAGCATCGGTACGGCGGGCATGTGGACATCGATAGGCTCAAAGGTGAAGTCTTCGGCGGTCGCGTGCTCTATGTTCAAATCCTTCCTATCCTTGTCCTTCTTCTTTCCCAGGAGAGCCTCCTTGAGGGACATTGTCATCGGGTCGGGCTTGTCCTCTTTCTCGGCGCCTTTCCCGTCACGCTCCTCAGCATCTTTCCTAGACTTGCGCTTTCGTGGGCCAGCCATGTCATCATTGCCTTCTTCCTGCGTCTGCACATCCTCGGGTCCGTCCTTTTCACCGAAGAACCTTATTTGAACGGCCGAATCATGCTTCAGGTTCTTGAGGGCTTTATTGCTGGCTTTCGACCGTTTATGCAGGCTCTCGCTGGCGCTGAAGGGCCGCCGTTGGTGCGTCGTCAGCTTGCTGCTCGCGGCGCAGAAGCAGCATATCGAGGCATTCGAGCTGTTACGCCACGGCGCAGCCTGCGCAATGGCTCTACTGCCTCTAAGCATCGAGTGAATGTACAGATGGCTGAGAACGAGCGTAGTGGTTGCACGCGTCAATGATGGCCAGGCGTATCTGAGAAATTCTGTCGGTGGTGACCGCCTTCAACCACCGACCGCCGATCGGTTGACGTATGGGCCTGCACGCCATGGCCATGTCAAGCGCCCCGCTGACACGCTCCAGAAGCTCCAGAAGCTGCAGCGCCGTTGCTCGTCTGCCCGCGGCGAGGGTGCAGCACTGCGCAAGGCTGCTGTGGGGGCAGTGCCTACAGTAGCGCTGTGCTGTGCTGTGCTGTGCTGTGGTGCGCTGTGCCGACGGTGCGTGGTCTGCTGAAGACGTGTCGAGCTTGCGTCTGGCTGTGCGAAGACGCGTCGCCGAGCTTGTCATGGGCTCCAGCTCCACAGGCTGGCTCGTCCCCAGGTACAGGGCAGGGCAGCAGCAGCAAACGCCCGCAGCGCGCCGCCGCTTGCTCTCAGGCCTGCAAATAGTGCTGTCAGCCATGTCTGCTACTCTGTCCACTCCTGCCACTACCACTCACGTCAATTGCGCCCCAGCACTCCTCACTGCCCATTGCGACACAACCGCTCGTATCGCCGTATAGATTGTCTTGGGGCACCTGCTCGAACCTCCGGCCGCGTCCCCATGCAACGGTAATTTGCGCGCCATTGGACGCCAAATTCGACAATCAGTTCACAGCCCGGCCTCTCCAACTCCTGTCTGAGCGTGCGCCCACTTCCCCACAGCCTGCCCGAAGCCATCCGCATGCGCCATTATTGCCGCTGACCTCGCGAGGGGCGGCGCCTGCCATTAGAGACGGTCGACGCCCACCATGTCCAAGGACAAGCGGCGGAGCATCTTCGGCGGCTCCCTCAGCGCATTCACGAGCATCACCCCCAAGAAAGACGAATCGCAGCCCGCCAATCTGCTGCGGAAGAAGCGGAGCAGGTCGTTCTTGTCCAACCTGTCCGATGTCTCGGCGCACAGCGAGAAGCAGTCCATCGAGAAGCAGTCCATTGACGAGAATGCGGCCACCGACCTACTGGCCGTGCCTGGTGCTCGACCACGGCCGCAGCTGCCCAATCGAGGCACAGGGAGGCGCTCCAGCTCTGTATTTGGCTCGCTGAGGAGCTCCAAATACTACGACGAAGAGCCGCTGTCTGCGACCACCACGCACACCTCACTCGGCTTCGACTTCTCCATTGACGAGACACACAGCCGCCATGTGTTGCACTATGGCGAGGTTCAGACGAGCAGCTCCATGTTCAGGAAGAAAAAGGAGTTTCTCGTTTTGACAGAGACACATTTGATTAGGTTCAAAAGCCAGTCAAAGGCGTCTGATGCATTCGCTGGGTGAGTCAGGTACCGTGTCACCGATACAAAGTCAGTCACTGACAACTGGCAGAGTGCCCTCGCCACACAACGGCAGCAATCGCGCAACAACCTACCGTCATAGCCACAGCCCGTCGTTCGGCTCAGCGCAAGAAGCTCAATCGCTCGCCTCAGACGCCTCGGGAGACCGTGACATGGGCACGCCCTTGCGCCATATTGTAGCTGTATTCCAGGCACCTGATGGAGGACCATACTTTGCGCTTGACGTGCACTATTTGGACGAAGAGACAAATCACGCTTCCTCCATGACTCTGCAATTCGGCGACCCAGACGAGATGCACATGTGGGTCATGGCCATTCGGAGCGCATCCAATAGCGCGCGGCTGGATGATGCCAACCCCGTCTCCGCGTACAACTCACATCTCGCTGCTCGAGTTGTAGAAGCAGAACGAGATTATGTACCTCCACACTATGCCATCTACAAGGTTGTACTGCGCGAACCAGGCAAGTCTGCGCGGGCTTCATCTGAAGACCTTGGTAAAATCTCTGCTTCTGTATGTTTCCTTGCGATTGGCGTGCACAAAGTACACTTGATTCCACTGTTCAAGTCACCTTCTCAGCGTACCTCCAGCCCAGCTTTGGCCACCCCTGGCTCTCAGACTTCTCATGGCATCCTAGCTCTAACTGAGTGCATACTCAACGAGGTCGATGATACCTTCCAGTTGACCTTCAGGTAAGATCAATCCACACTTTTGCTTTGCCTCTCTCACGTGTGTGCTCAGAAAACCTCTCGAAAAGCCCAAGACTTTCCACTTGGCATCGCTTGCGTCGTACGACATCGCCGTTCGTTTACGCAATGTGGAGGAAGCCTTGCGACCAGAATGGGAATCCAGGCCATACAATTTCTACGTTCCGGATCTCGTCAAGAATGACATACTTCGCCAGCCGCAAGGCCATGTCATGGACCAGGACTCGCTGGATCGTACATTGATTGGCTATTGCATTGCCTACGGCGTACAGCCCGAGAATATCAGCTATCAGATCACGTACCCGGACGAGGACTCACCACGCTTCGAGCTATTACGGCCTATTGGGCTGCGACGGGATCAATACACCGTACTCGAATTGCTCGCTGTAATGCGAGCCCTGCGATACAACGAGACCTTCGCAGGTATTTCATTCAAGGACGTGCACCTAGATATCTTGAACGGTCTGATCGATGAGTACGGTATCGAGCATGTCTGCATGAAGACAAAACGAGGGACGTATGCGCGTATGGATATGGGTGACCTGTCGCGATCATGCTTACTTGTGCAAGAGATCAGGGCTTTGGCTTTGACCAATCGCAAGTTGCGGCGCATGGATTTCTCCGGGTGCATCAAAAAAAGGCCCAAGGATTTTACAGAAGCGAAATCAAGCGCTCGAGATTCAGGCTGTGGTATAGTGGAAGCTCTTTTTCCCCTCTGCAAATATCAAACAACAAACGTCGATTGGATCGCTCTGAATGGCATACAGCTGGGAGAGACCGATCTAGATTACTTGGTAGCTGCTGCAGTTGAGCGTGCTTGCCACTTGCGCGCTCTTGAGATGAGTCGTTGTGGTCTTACTGATCGCGCGTTGTCGCTTGTCTTAGATTCTCTGCGTCCTCAGGAGAACACCCTGGAGGCACTCAATCTTTCTGCGAACCCCTTTCGTCTTTCTCCGACATTGTTTGACTCGCAGATTGGATGCTTTGCATATTTGACAAAGTTGGACTTGTCGCATGTAGCGCGGACGTCAGGCCCAGAGCCCTTGATATCTGTTGAAACTTTAAATGTTATGAGACTTCAGGAGCTGAGTTGGAGCGGCACGTCACTGAATGCGGCGACCATTGATGCCATAGCAGGGTAAGACGACTCTTCTTTTCACTGCTCAACAGCTGACAAATCTCAGTTATCTCACAAACACCAAGCAGTCTAAGGGACTGCGAGAGCTCAAAGTCGACCATTGTTACATCACTGGCAAAGATGTCGCTTACTTACTGCAATCAATGACCGATGAACCCGGCAAGGCTCGAGACTTGCATTTGGACGTCAGTGAAAACTATATCGAGAAGGATTTGAGGAGGCTCACGAAGATCATTGCGGATGGCTACGCTCCAGCTCATCTGACGATTCGATTACTGGAGTTCGAGGAAGAGGAAGACTTCCGTACGATGATATTGGCTCTAGCACAGAACAACACGATCCGCCAGCTTGACATTTCTCGTGCCTCGCTACCGAGCGATGCCTCAGAGGAGACTTGCCAGGCTCTAGAGAAGATGTTTTCTGACAACAAGACGCTTGAGTGGCTTGATTTATCTGGAGAAGATTCAAGACTGGAAACCACCAAACTGGGTGTCGGAGTCAACAGGGCGTTGCGAGGTTTACAATACAACGAGACCCTGCGTGTCTTGTACATCAGATGTAAAACATAACATCACTCTTTCTAAAACTAAGGCTAACTCGTCCCAGATCAGAAGCTCGGTGTACAAGGTGCAAGCACGCTCGCCGACGTATTGAAGACTAATCGGACGCTGCAGTATCTCTATTGCGAGATGAACGACATTGCCTTGAATGGGTTTACAGATCTCGTCAATGCTTTGCATCGTAACACCACGCTACTTTATCTTCCGACGATGGAAGAGTCCCGCCAAATGGCTCTCAAACGAACAGAAGATCAAGTAAAGCAACTGCGCGACGACGCGTCTGTCCATACCACCTCGAAATCTGGGTCCGTCCGCAGCAAGTTTACTAGTAAAGCAAGCAAAGTCACTTCCAAGAGCACGCGAGACAGGGGCGCCTCGCTCGGACTTTCTGATCAGGATATCAAGGCTGCACTAGGGCTTGTCGACGAAAGCTGGTCACGTCAAGAGTACCGATTGCAGCAGTACCTCCTGCGCAACTACAACATCGCTAATGGGATACCTGTCTCCATGGACGTTGGCGATGAGGATTTTGAACGCGACCAACGTCCGGACACGGCGTCCAGTCTAAGCAAGATACTTGAAAAAGTCACAATAGACAGCACGCCAACCGCGGAAAAGGATCTCCAGCTCGGAGCTCCCACACCGAATTCTCTCTACGAATCTGCAGAGAGCACTCCAGGCACCAGTCCTGGTCTACAAATGGGGAAGACGAGACAATTGCACGCCTCGAAAGTCGACTATTTCGGAAGTAGTTTCAATGTCAGCCCTGATGGCACGCCGAACGGGACCCCAAGCGTCGAGAAGGAAATCCAGATGCAGCGCACGCTTGGAGTCAATCGCCTCAGTCTCAATTATGAAGTGACATCCCTGGAGAAAGAGATCGAGATGAGTTTCGCACAGAGTCGAGACCCGTTCACGTAGGGGATGGCGGGAGAGATGGCGAGGCTCCGCCTCGCTAGCTCACCTATAAAGACTGAGCATTGCGTTGGCTATCGTATAGTGGCACGTAATTCTGTTATACCATTGGGGTTGGGGTGACGAGCCGTTCTGGAGAGAGCGAAGATGGCGACGAACACATTGCCCCAGACGGTGTTGTTCACTTGGGGCGAGGAGATGGATACTCCCTACACCAGTCCTTCCGCCCGTTTTTTGGGGGGGGTCTTGCATATACATTTCTGGGCGTTTCATTGCATACATGGATGGCGTTGTATTCATAGCCAACATTATATCTGCCATATATATAGAGCGGTTCGAGCGCGAAGCAATAATTCAACGGAAGTCATCTGGGATCTGACGATCTCAGTCGTCTGTAATGTAATTTGGAGCGCTGACGTGTATGTGAAGCGCGATCCAATAATTACGATGAACGCCTCTGGTCGCTCCTGCCCTTTCACTTCAGGGATGGCGGGCTGTTTTTGAGAGCGTGGGCTGTGGTAGCAGCAGAGGGCGGGTGGGTGAAGTTGTCGATGGGGGTGGGATAGCGGGCGGTTCTCGAGAGAGCGAAGCGGGCACTGTGACCGTAGATGGTGACATTGCGGCAAAGGGTGTTCTTCACTTCGCAGCCTTTGGGGCGAGGAGACGGCACTCCAAAGCGCGAGTCTTCTCCTGCATCAAAGGCGTCTGGACGACCTCGCAAGGGGATGGTGGGTAGAGCAAGCGAAGCTCACGACTGCACTTTCACTTCACGTACAAGTGTTTGCTTGCCACATCGCCCAGCACAGACACCAGTTCAACTTTGCTTACCTATAGCACAGCACACAGAAAGTCTTTTAGGAATAATTACAACAAACATTCCCCTTACTCTTGAACAGCGTCTGCCCAGCAACACCCAACACCATGAGCATCGCCACTCCTCCACCCGGCTTCCTCTCCCTCCCCAAAGAACTCAGACTCACGATCTACGAGCTCCTCCCCGTCGCGCGCATCCACCGAAAGAACGCCGGGTTCCCCACGCTCGTGGTGCACTGGTTCCCCACCAGCGTGTTGAAGACGTGTCGGCGCGTGAGAGAAGAAGCAAGCGCGATCACTACTGCAACGGTGCGACGCTACCAGCGCGCGAGACGGGAATGCGGCTTCAGAGCTGCGAGCTGGTACGATACCATGCCGCACATTGTGACTGCGTGGACGGAGAACGGGCCACAGCATGGGGATGCTATTTGCCACCTCATCCGCGCGGCACTGGCGTATAAGTCGCTATTGGCTGACGCCAGAGAGCCGCTCGATGTTGATGCGGCTGCGGTTGAGCACTTCCACTCTGCAGCGCCGCAGAGTTGTGCCCCTGCGCGCGATGCCTGCGAGTGGGTGGTCCAGGCTGGGACGCAGCTTGCACGCAGCAGTCTGCCGCGGATGATCGATATTGCGGTGATTGTGGGGGGTGTTGTGGAGTGGGATAACATCGTGGGGAGTCAGAGGCTGTTTGACCAGGTTGCTGTGCATAAGATTGAGACGGCGCGGAGAGTGGACAATGTCGAAGGCGATGCTGAGCTGATGAGGGTGAGGGATGTGGATGTCTGTTTTACGGTTACGGCGCTGTGGCATGGGTGCGCTGCTGCGGTGAGTATGGTGCAGTTGGGATTGGGGTTGGGGAGTGTGTTTAGCCCTGGGATGGTGGGCTTGGGGTCTGAGGAGGAGTGGAGGGAGGTGTGGAGTGAGACTGAGTGGTGGTGAGGGTTGGAGTCCAGTGAGATGCAGTGCGCACAGCACGCTGCCGGGTTTGCCACGGAGACACTTGGGGCCTCTTCTGAAGGATACGGTTATCAGAGAGCAGGAGTTTTGCGGCACTGATCAATCGCGAAATCATTGTCTGGAACTGAATGTGTCTATACTCAGACCCAGCCGATTGCGAACCGGAACCCGACTCCACCCAGAACCCCCTTTTCACGTCTAGTCCAAGTGACTTATCTGAGCTGGCAAAGGTGCAGTACAACATATGTCGGCGTTGGACAATGGAGGCACTTGGGTCGTTAACGATGTTCTGTTCCGCGGAACAGGCAATGCCAACGACTCGTGCACGCCCACAGCAACTGTTCCAAATTTCTAAGGCCGCCCAACTTCACTGGACTATCGAAACCTGAAACCTGAGGCATGTCAAGTCACGGAGGGTGGGGCGGGGGCGTACTTTGGAGGATCTGATAAGCGCAGATTCGCATTCGGAGGGTGCCCTTCATGCAGTCGGTGGAAAGGACCGGTGATGTGGTAGTCGGCTCTGACCGTACGAGTATGATCTTCGGGCACTCTCTAACTCCGGAGTGCGGAGATGACACACATATTGAAATAGTTCTACGTAATTGGGTTGCTTGTGAGAACTCCAATGAGACGATATAGCATGTACCTACAAATCCTTGGATCTCTGTGCTGCGAGGGGGGAGAGGGGGTCTCAGGGAGAGAGGAATAGAGAGAGTGGGGTACGTGGGCTTGTGTTTGCCTCACTCTTTCGGCACTGTGAGTCCAATAAACGAGGTGTGATGATTTGACTTTACATGAACGACGGTTCTCAGTAATTCTCCTATTTTCCGTGGAGAGTTCCGGAGCCTGCCTGAACGTCAGGTTGCAAAGAGGTCTAGCCTGAACCCTGGCTTACTGTCTGGCGGCTGCAGGTACTCCTTGTGGTATCCATTCCATACGGGGTCCCCCTTCGATCGATCACGACCACCGCGTCTAGCAGACTGACAGTTTTCAATACGAAAAAAAGCCGTTGCGGCACTGCACTGCACTGCACTGCACCTTTCTTCCAGCTCCGAACGGCGACGGCCACTTGGCACAATGCAAGACACGCAACGGCAACGGAAATTCAGCTCTAAATGGTATTAGTCTGGATGGGGAAAGCTGAGGTGTTGTCTGATTGCAGCTGCACAGTCGATCAGCTCGCCTTTACTCTTCGCTGTTCCCTCCTCACGGCGATGTTTCAGGGCGGACAGGTGGCTGGTTCGGAGCTGGTAAGGTACAGAACCTAGCAAGATGCGGTGCTTACGGGAAGCCTTCCGGCTCGTACTGGGTAGGGTAATCCGGGAAGTGTCTTTTTTCCTCAACTCAACTCAACTCCAAGAACAAGGTAAGGCCCGCGAGGTTTCGTCATGGTGCTCCAATATGTACCGTCTATTGGTAGATGCGGCAGCTCCCTCACCTCTTTGCAGCAACGAATCGCCTGCAGATGGATGGCGACGGATCAGCAAGTCGGCAGGGACCTGACTGAAGCGATCTACAGAGATGTTTAGAGTGTTGGACAGCGAACAGCGATGACATCGAACGAATGTGAGGTTTCTCGGAGGGATAATCTGTGTCCAAGACCCAGTATGTTCAAGATATCGAGAGAGGTCGGCTTCGGCGATACCCACTTGTTTTGACGCACACGTTGAGTCTGGCCTCGCAGCGCTCGACGGTATCATACGATTTAAGGTTTGTTATCGTGGCATTCGCGGTCGATCACTTCCCAGACACGATGCTGCTCTCACAGCGCGCGCTCCTCCGGCGTTGCTTGTATGATGCACGTGGAGAGGTATAGTTGCCAGGGACCATGTCGAGCTGAGAGCGACCTCGCACGAAGGCGCCGGATTGCTAGACATGGGGTTGTTCATTGCGCAACTTCCGCAGTCGATCATTTCCTGCGCTATGAATTCCTTGGTATTCCGGTATGTATTCCTGACATGACGCCGCAAGAAGAGGGATAGCGGGCAATGCCCTGTACAGCTGAGCAAGCTCGTGCAAAGCAGCTAGACATGGCCCTACGCAATGAACGAGCACGATTTCCAAGGGTAGGACGGGTCGCGGCGGTGGGTTCTCATGGGTTCAAGAAGTCGTCGGAGTTATGTCCGCGAGAGAGCTGCATGAAGGCGACTGACTCGACTACACCACGGCGGCGATCATACGCGGATAGTCGCTGCGAACCTCAACGCTGAGTATGAACTCGCAAACTAGTATGCAAGAATACGACTTCCATTGCTTCCCCTTCCGAACGGCGACCATCTTGAACGGCGACACGGGACTCGGTTTTTACCACTACCCGTTCGTCATGCAACAAACTATTGGTACCTACTCACCGAGTCAGCGCAACATATCAATTTGATACACACGCGAAAGCAGAGGGAACATGAGGGGATCCAAACGCCATCATAGCAAACACCCTCATCTCCCAGCGCAGTGTCTCAATACTCAGAATTTGAGCTCGAGGCCACAGCGCTAATGGCACTTGTCTATCCGCCTCAGCTGACACGGCAGCACGCATCCGCTCCCTGTCCCCAATACTCGCGTTTGCGCATTCCCAAAAAGGCTATCGAAACACTGATTTTCCTGAGCCCTGGCCTTTTCCTTGCCCGCGCCAGGAGAGATTACAGGTTGCCTGGCCGTCGCACGCATGCAACTGCAATCCATGGGTCCAGGGTATGAGGACGAAAATGTGCCTTCGCAGCAGCATCGTGCAGCATCGTGCATTTGCATCTGCGCCACGCAGGTCGCGTGTTTGAAAAGCGGCTAGCTCGGGAGCACCCCTTCCCCGTCCAGGGGGTGTCGCACAGCCGAGTACGAGCGGACCTTGTCCGTCTAGGGCCCTGATTTGACCACTTGGGTTGCCGCTTTGGGCGAGCTGCAGCTCTCTGGTCGGCGAGGTTGAGACGCTGGATCGAGGCGTACGACTTCTTTACATCGATGGCCACGACGGTGGTTGCTGCGCCGATCGAGCGGTTCTGAGCTGCTGGGCTCCTGTGCGACGCTGTGGCTGCCTTGTGGTGGTTTCGCGACTCTTGGTTTTGCCGGTGGCAGCTCGCCCGCCCTGCACCCAGAACCGCCGAGTGACGTGACGGGTGTCCTAGGGGTGGGGCGGTTCGTGCCGGAGCGTTTTGTGACGTCGGATGGTTGTTAGTTGGTTGAATGTGTGCTGTTTCACTGGGCTGGAGCAACGCAGGTACCGCGACTTGTCAGGGTGGTGGGTGTAATGTCTGAGCTAAGCGACCATGGTATGTGCTCTTTGCACGAGTAGTCATGGGAAATGCTCGAATTCGACCGCTTTCGCCAAACCAGGGTTGCGATAACACGATTGCGATGTCGGCATCATATTCGGCACTTTGCTGAGGAACAGCTGAAACGTGTGACTTCAACGCATTGTTGACTCGCTGCTGCTTTGGATGCCTGAGGAGACGCATCGAGTTTTGAGCAACTTGGAATGTCATCTAGACTCGCGGCTTACCTGCATGACTTACACCGCTCAAGTGGGGTGCGGGGTTGGAACGATAGTATGTATGATAGAACGCGTGGTTGTGGATGCTGCTGAAAAATTGCTGACAACTCATTAGCTATGTCGGCATATCGACATGGGCCCTGGTCCAACCTGAGCCTGAAGCAGGTGCCCCGAGCCCCGTGACCGACAACATGTTATGGCCATGACCGAGGTAGTAGGTTGGAAGTCTGTCGTGCCACAGATGGCAAATACGTCAAGCCTATTGCTGAGTTGCAGCGAGCGTTTTACATTGACGTATTTTGATGGAGTCCTGTAGACTTGACATCAGACTTCCTCGGACAGGAGTCAATAATCGTGCGATGCACCTCGCATGGATCCCGATCATCCCGCGTTAGCAAGAACAATTGGGGTAACACAAGATCTCATCGGCCGCAGAATCGACTTCTGTGACCAATCTTTGGCTGCTCGTATCAATTTGCTGCGAACAGCATACCGTTCGAGCGAGCTGCAGCGGTGACATAGAGACTCCTCGGCGACGTTGCTGAGACTTGGTAATTGGGGCAGGGGTGATTGATCGTCGTCCCGCCCACTTTTCGCAATCTTTGGACAGTGTAGAATCCTACAAAACTAGCGAACGCATCAAGTCATGAACGCCGGATTTGCTACCGTACAACTCGGACGGCGAGACTCATGACGAGGGCCGACAATGTCTTGCAGGCAGCACCGGAAAGAGCTCCTGCTTAAGGTGGAGCTATCAGTAGGTACTGTGGGGCGGTGGCGAAGCGGTTCTGGTTACATCCACCCTGTTGGAGATTGGCGTACAACTAGTCAAATGAGGCTGAGAACGTGGCCATGCAGACAGTATTCAAGTTCGCTCTTCGCAATTGAAGTCGGAGTTTTGCTCCGACTTTAGGACTGCGTCCCCGAGGTGATGGGGATTTTCTTGTTTCATAGGAGCTGCACCCTGGAAGGCAGTGAGCCTTCGTGCACACCCTGCATTGTTGTATACACGCGTTCGTGCCAGGTTTGCATCCTTCTCGTCTACTCTCAGGGTTCGAGATCGCATTCGCAATGACGATAGACGTTTATAGCGACGTGCATTGGTGCTGTTTCGGGCGTCGGATCTACGAAGCGCTTACCGTTCGCTTATCGGGTTGTCGACTCATAAAGCCTGTCCATCACGTGCGTAACACACCTGTAATATCCCGCCAGCGATGTGTCTTTTCTTGACAGATGTCTTGTTAGGATGAGATACCATGCACTCGTCACAATCTCACCGGGGTCAGTGAATCGACGATGCTTCCAGAAACACTTAGAAAGGATCATTGACTGCAGGAGGAATGACCAGGTCCGGGGAGAGCACTATTCATGATGAAAGCGCGATTCTATTGGCGGAAAAGATTCCAGTGGGATTTATAGATGCTTCCAAATTCTCTGGCCTAAGCGTGAAGACCATGTTGTAGTGAGCATGAATTGCTGGTGTAAGTAAAGCGTGTAATACGGTCTTGCCTAATCAATCAAGCTTGGCGAAAGATGCCATGTCGATGCTCACTGGACCTGAATGAGCTACCGCGCGGCATTTTAGACGCAGCGCTAGAGGAGCTCCAGGAGGATACGGGCAAGGGCTGCCATCGAAGCACTGAAATTACAAGTTCCTGCGCTGTAGACTCGTCTTACGATTGCGTGTTCGGACCGCTCATTCGAGGCTGCTGAGCTCTGAGGCACCATTTGCAACAGGCTTGCAGACCGAGTGACCTCTAAAATTCTTGCGGGCAGCAGACAGCACTCCCATGGCATACTGAGCTCAAAGGCCAGTGCAGTCTTCGCGACTTGTCTTCCACGCACTTGACTCGCACGTCTGACCGCATTTGGCTGGTAGTGTGTCGACCGATAATGGCAAGGACGGGGCTCTACCACAAGTCTAGCAGTATGAACTAGATACTGACCAAAGGCGGGTCAGCTTCCAATCGTTTACCGATTCAATCGCTCACACTGTTCATTAGGCTCAGTACGTCTTTCCGCCCTCCCAGACCTGTCCAGATTGACGCCGGATAGCATTGGTGACCATAGCCACACAGACGTTGCCACACGCATAAGGGGCATTGTCATGGTTGCTTCGAAATCGTACCGTGGCCGTGCTGCACTCAGTGACAATTGGTCGTAGTTCGAAATGACTGTACGGATTGAACTCAGAACTATGGAGTGAAAACAAAGCATCAATAAAAGTTCAGAAGCGTTGCTTTCGGCGTAATGATACCGTATAAGTCCAACGGTAGCTCATGTCTCCAGAGTGACCGTGAACAGACAGGAGTATCAGTCACTTTGCGGCCAGGGCTGATCCCGCCCGCCCGTTTCGCGTGGGCCGTCGATGCATAAAAGAAGTGCAATAAGTCTACAATGCCGTCAATCGCGTGACAATTGAGCACGAAGAAAATTGCACATCATAGAGGCAGCTCTTTCAGCTGAGCGGCTAAGAAAACGGCTCCTCATAGTGCGTTAAGCAGTGTCTTCATCGGTATGGCGAGGCAAGAGCCAGCCACCAGGTTGAGGCTGCTGTCAGCCATAGCGCTGGGAAGCCGTTGACAGCTGCGCACTACAGCTGCGTCCAGAAGGAACAACGCAATGGGACCGATGTCCCGTGATGCAAAAGAGTTTGAGATGATAAGATGCAGGTGCTGGTACTGGCAGCGCGGACGCCAGCGGAACGAGGTGAATGTTTCATTGCGCAACTAAATTGCCAGGATTGGAGACGAGTGCGCGACAGTATGCACATTCTTCTCAATGCAGAATCCGTCGATAAGGTTCGGGCTGGAGGCCATTCAGGGGATGGATCAGGAGCAGAGCATAGAACTTGTGGTGTTGGTTGCAGCTGTGAGCTAACAGGGTTGGCGGGGAAGGCGCGGAGTCGCTTGGCTAGTGCTATTGGCAGGAACAGGTAATGCCCACCAGCAAGCTTTTCTCCGTGCAGCTACTCCCGCTCCAACGGGATGTACTATACGCATGCAAGGCCCATTACATTTCCTTTTTGCGATCCTGGACAGCGTTTTGAAATGGCGCCTTTCGGCGGCCATGAGGGCAATGACACTGACACCGCTGCTGTCCAGCCTGCAACGCGGTTTCGCCGACGGTAAATGCCTGAACCGCTGACCCCGGCGCCCTGAATGCGCCCCCTTCCCAAGACGGACACCCAAAGGCTAGCCACACTCTCTGAACTGACAGCCCAGGGTGTCCATACGAACTAGCCGCCTAGGCATCTCTCGGTGGGTGGCTGTCAGTGCGGCAGCCGCCTCACCAGAGGCCCTACCCAAGGTGTTACCCGGAGTGAGGCTCTCTTTCTGCCCCTACCGCAGCTGCGACCACTTGGTCCATCCCAATCGGTCGAAGATGGGCGGAGAGTTTCAGGGCGGTCTAATGGAGACTCGGGAGGAGGTAGCTATCCGCGCCGCCCGCCATCATATGTAAATCAACCGTAATAATACGTGTTTCTGCACCCATGAGCACTGAGCAAGGATAGCAAGGATGCTAGTGGGTCGCGTCATGGAAATGAGAAAGACAATGCGCAGTAAGATCGCAGCCCAATCAGGAGCACGGGATCCACACCAGGATCCTTCGCGCGCACTAGCTGATCTTCATGGCAGTGGGCAGGGCCTGCGTATGGCAGCCATGGCGACTCTCTTGCTGCGGAATCTCAGCAGCCGTCTCCCATGACTGCCCGAATCGATTGTGTCTTGCTTGCCAATGTTTGGACATGCCAGATCTGAGCGGTCCAATAGGCACGGGTGGTCAAATACCTAAGAATGTCACCAACTGGACCAATCAAGGTGCGGCTTCGGCGCCTGTCTCAGAGAAAACCCCCACATTTTTCACCACCTGAGAGCAGCCACTGTTCGTGCGTCCAGAGAATGTTGTGGCACCCTGGTCCCGTTCCGACCCTGGACATGTGTGGGTGCCTTCAGATTGCATCCCTGATCCGCCGCACAGTCCGCCGGTGCCCCATTCACTGCTCTGCAGGAGGTCGACCCCTGTTCGCGCTCGGCCCTGTCGATGCTCACTAAAATCCACAAGCCGAGCAACATCTGTATGTAGCCTTCGTCTACCAGCCCTTGGCTGCATGCGAGAGCGATATACCCTGCTCAATCTGCTGCACGAGTATTGGTCTCGATCTCCGAGCTTGCTCCCTGTACCTATGTTTCTTCTGCTCCACAACATTCGTCATCCTTGCCCATTTACGGAACTCTCTGAGCAGCCAGCGAATTGATTCTTCATATGTAAACCCCCAAAGTCTCCCCCATTCATAGGCTCAACCATAGGCGCCGTTCCATCACGAGCTTTGTTACTATCCTACCAACTAGCTTTATTCGCGCCATCACGCCCACTCAACGTTTCTTGTCTTCCTCGACAGAGGCTCCCATCAATCAGTTGCCGACTCTGACCGTTGTTGTCTGTCAGTGCTCATCTTTAAAGCTCTCCACTTGAGTCTGATATCCCACGATATCCTAGTTACGGCCTGGTGCCATCGCCGTCCTCAAGAACCATGACTGCCATGGTTGCTTCTCATCCAGTCGACATGTGGCAACGTAACCAGCAAGCATACCCTATGTCCAATATCTATTACGACCCACCACGCTCAGTCACCAACCCTCCTTCGTCCAGAGGATACCAGCAAACATCAAACGTAGAGATGTCTTTACCGCTGTTTTCTGCGACTCCCCTTACCACCTCAGTCCCCTATCAGTCTGGATCATATGCATTTGATACCGTCCCAGTCAATCCGTACGACATGCAGCAGACCTATCCAATGGGATATGCCGCAGATGTGCCCCAGAATCTCTCCTACGCTCGGTCAAATTTGGTCCAGCCTATGCCAGCTCTCCAGGATGCACGCTCAGTCTACTCCGCGAACCAGTATTCGTCAAAATCTGCCACAGCTTCACCCTTACAATCGAGCCCATCGTACCACAGATCTTCCTACGATGCGGAACTCGAGCGTCCTCGCTCTGAACCAGTCGAAGGCACCAACATCCACTTCTCGACAGATGTTGATACCCTGATGAAAGCCATCCAAGCAAGGCAGCCAGAGCCAAAACAAGCCCCGCAAGGCGACAAAGTACGTTGTAACAGAGCTCGAGTTAGCCACGGTGCAACACTGACCCAGATGCAGGAAGAAAGCCCAAAGTCGAGCCAAAAACCCAGGAAGAGGTACCAGTGCAACATGCCTGGCTGCAACAAGAGCTTTTACCAGAAGACACACCTTGAGATCCATGTCCGCGCACATACCGGTGCTAAGCCTTTTGTAAGCCGTTCTTATCGAATGATTCTAACTTTCGCTAATGGCTTTAGGTTTGCAAAGCACCGTCGTGTGGTCAGCGCTTTTCACAGCTCGGTAACCTAAAGGTCAGTCACACCCTAGACGTTCGAATACGCCTTCTAACCCGTCCAGACCCACGAGCGACGGCATACAGGCGAGCGCCCCTACAGCTGTGATGTCTGTGGCAAGACCTTCGCACAACGCGGCAACGTCCGCGCCCACAAGATCGTCCACCAACAGATCAAACCATTCACCTGCAAACTAGATGACTGCGGAAAACAATTCACTCAGCTGGGCAACTTGAAGGTGAGTCACTGTCTGCTCACGGACGTTTACATGACACTGACGCCAACAGTCACACCAGAACAAGTTCCACGCCGCGACGCTGAGATACCTCACACAGAAGTTTGCCACTATCAACCCAGGCGACTGTGTCACACAAGACGACAAAGAGCTCTGGGAGTACTTCGCGTCGCTTTACAAGAACTCGAACAAAGGCATCAAAGGCCGTGGCAAGGACAGGAGGATATCCTCCCTTTCTTCTTCCAGTGCTCTACACTCGACATATACTTCGCTGCACATGTCTTCCCTAGACAGAGGCTTCTCAGTATATCACCAGCACGGCAGCGATAGGAGTAGTCGTGGCTCATCGCTATCCTCAGACATTACTTGTGGCACCCACCCTCGGTCAGACACGAGCTACGAGTACGGTGGCCCGATACAAACAAGCTACCCCACTCATGGAAACGGTTACGATGACATGGTCTTTCCTGACAGAAAGATGTACTGAGCCTATTCAACAACAAGTACTTTTAATGAATCAAAATGTAGTCGATAGTATAAGACTGGGGCCTCGTGGCGGTAGCGCGCATGTTCAATGGGTATAAACGGTCGAATCTTGTTGTAGATACTTCTCGGATTGGGATGGTTTGCCACTGACTTGGCGCAGCGTGGGATGTATTTTTGTTTCATTTTGCTCTGGGGGGCGTGGGCGTTACTGGACACCGAGTTAGCTGTACATGCTCATTTTCTCTTGTTTACTGTCGGCGCGGATACCCATGTATGCTTAATCCATTGTGAATGGAAGGTCGCGATGCAGAAGATAATACTATTTGTCAAGCTACAGCCCTCCTCTCATGTCGTATCTCAACGTCTGTCGTCATCCTCCTATCACTGTCCGACGTTCAACTTCTAGAGCGCAGAGAAGTTTTCAACGACCGAGAGCTACCCAATCGCCATGGTTGAAAACAACGACTGCTGCGTCACATGAGACATAAACAGGATAGCCTTGCTAACAGAGCGCTACTAGACTCACCGCTTGTACCAGCGCCCGCATCTTGCACCAAATGAGTTGGGCGTGCGTAAGCCCCCATTCGTCCCAACCACTCCTTCACGTTGGCACTCGTTCACTCTGCATATTTCTACTCTCCATCTCCGTCTTGTGTATGCATGACAAGTTATCCAGAAGAGTGGGGCATTACACAATTGGCCGGACGATTGCGCGTATCTGCATCTCCGTGCGATTCGATCCCCCAACACAGAACGTGGATACAGAAAGCCATGCAGGTCTGCTGACCCCGCCGGGTGGGATCGATCTTGCGCCAGAAGGCAGCACCGTGGGCCGTCCAGCCATGGCGAAGCCTCGCGCGGCCGCAGGGCCGAACCGCGGAACCACAGCCGTGTGCCGTCCCAGTATCTACAGTGCAATATCCACGCAATCGGTATGAAGTCACCTCGCAGAGTTTCACATCGAGACACGCGCATGCAGATGTAAGCATCGTATCGCTCACACCATCTGCGATGAAAGCCGCGTCAAAATTCGAAATGTGCCTTTTGCGTAGCAGAGCGTGGCCATTGGCCGTCCCAGCACACTGTCCATCCCGTATTGCCGGCATGACCCTGCGGCCTGAGGTTCCCGAACATGCGGGTCGACACATCGAGGCGTTTGAGCAACAGCAGTCAGCCAATGAATGCTGAAACACGCTGACCCGACAGTCTGGTCCGTCGAGGCCGCCAGGGTTTCCCAGCTGGCAGGGCTGTGAGTTGGATGGTATGATGTCAATGAATCGCGGGGATAAGCTGAAAGATGTGTTGGGGGGCGAGAATGCACCCATCACCACAAATAACACATGGGTGAAGCTTGAAGGATTGAATGCGAATAGCCTCATTTACAAGGAGGCGACAGTCTGCGACACAGTTGCTGCTCGAAAGATACAGCACTAAGCATGATCGGCGGAGGCTAAACGCTGATCCGTCTTTCCACGGCTGCAAGAGGCTAGAAGTGTCCTCGAGGTGACATTTCAACGTCAGTGGACGGAAGCTTCCAAGGCGCAAATGAGGCTTCCAGGCAGCCCATCTCAGCCAGTTGGCGGCCGAATACGAGTGCAGGGCGCTGTCAGGTGCGTGGAGAGGACGTGGGGAGTTCGCAGGGATGAGGTTCCAGCTTATCAGCACAGGCCCAACTTTCTATCTTGGTTCAGCGGCTGTCATCTGTAGCGCCCCGAGGAATTGACTACTCGTAACTCCCACCTATCCCTTTCCTTTTCCCGCCTCCACAGAACGGCGACGTTTGCGCTACAAGCACGTGTCTGGTGAGTTTAGTTTACCTCAGTCCGCTTACCTCGCCGGCATGAATCGCTATTGACGCTAACAAGTCGTACACTACGTCCCGCTCTCTAACCAGCTTCCTAGTCTTAGAGGTTTACGTATGGGGCGCCGCCCAATGTGAAGACCTTGCAAAGTTCACAAATGAAATACGAGCCGCCAATAGTATGGCAACAAGACCAGAGGCCTGTCATTCAGTATCAGCTCAGCTCCGACGGATCGCTCGGTCGGCTGTCAATCTTCCGAGACCAAGTTACCATTGTGTTGGGCCTTTGTCGCCTTTTTGCCTGAGATGGCCGGGGTGTGCAGCGAAAAGGGGCGTTGGCGAGTCAATCAGCAGTACGCAGCCACGCAGCTGAGGCTCGCGTTCGCAAGCGGAATTGTATCGGCTAGCCTCGCCCACGCTGCTTACATGGGTGCTTGAATCGTTATTGAACTATTTGCGAAAGCGATGCATGACGTCTGACAAAAAGGGTGCCTTGAAGGATCCAGGTGGGGGTGTCGTCCTAATCTTGCGATCGCTAAGTACCTGGTTTAGATTCGCGAACCGCGGCATGTCTCCCGCGGCAGCCCGCGTAGGATTCAGAAGGACGGCGAGGTGACATCTCGCTGCGAGCACGCTGATAGGAGCCAGTCAGGCACAACGCCAAGATCGGTCAGCACAATAGCTCTTGCCACTATAGCCTTCAGGATTACCAGACGTTCCTTGCTGGACTTGTCATCGCGAAGACTTGGTCGACGAATACAGATCACTTTGCATACTTCAGACGGCAATCGCTAACGGGTTGACAGCTTGTTGAAGTATCAGAGAGTTTCAGACAAACGTCCTCTGTCTCGATTGCCATGCCCAGTTCTTTCCTTGATTTCAGTGTGCACACTCTGCGTACACGACATGCAGGCACCCGCATTCACACACCTCCATACACATGACTAATTCGCACATCCACATGGGCGAACGTGCGCGAGCGAAACAACTGCAACCATGGATGTAGTACGCACTCCATATCTATCTCGCTAACATCGCCGATAGATTAATCTGAAGCAAGATGCATCGTCCGTACAACCACACAACCATCCCACCGGGCCCTCGCCATCACCTCTGCCGCGGCCCGCCAGCACGTCGTCAGCAACGCCTTTCGATAATCACGCAGCTTTCCCGCCCCCGCAGCAAATTGGAAATCTACATCGGGTCACACAGTCTCGAATAAAGCCTCTGTCTTACCACCCGCCCGCCGCTCTGGGATCCCGCACCACCCACTCCAGAACGCCATGCAGGCGTTCACCCACCCCAACCACCCTCCCGGGCTCGCAATATCTGTATCCAAGTCGACCTGCAGCATCTGGACGCCATGAGTCGGGGTAAGCACACAGAGCTGGCGCATACCGATCCAACTCCCGAGGCCTCCAGTTGCACAGCGCTAAATCCCCTCCCTCGGGACCTGTGTCTTCCACCTGCGTCTTGATGCGTCGGCGTACGCCGCCGTGCAGGGCTCGATACGAGGTGCTGGCGCTGGTGCTTCGAGCACGATACTGTACGACAGAGGGTAGAGAGTCTCAAAGCAGAGACTGGGCGTCACGCCCCTTCATCTCCATCGTTCCAGCAGTGGCTGTGTGTGTGTGTGATTGTGCCGAGGGTATGCGCTGCAGTGAAGGACGGAAGATCACCTGCGAGCTGTGTCTCACTCTGCTTTGGTAAGTCGGTGCTGCCTGAGCCGATGTTGGCGAGGGTTTCTGTCTAAGAGTTGTGTAGCGTCGAAGCGGCGGGAAGATGGGGAAGAAGGGAGCCGGGGCGCCATGCGCAGTTGAAGGTGATGCAAAGACACGACAGGAGTAGCGAGATGATCTGCTTCATGCTGTACTTTTGCGAGTGTTGTGACCGTAGCACTGTGATGTAGAGTGACACTTGTCTACGTGCGCGGGCAAGGCAAGGCACGCTGGAGCCTTGAGCTTCTCAAGCTCGAATTGGGCGTACTGTAGAGGATGTGGACGTCATTCGATGATCATCCACCTGCCTTGTGATTTCTCGCCCTCCTTCGACAATGGTTACATCTGTTTGAGAGGCGCTAGAAGACATCAATCGGCGTTTCAGAGTCGCTCTGCACATGGCAAGCGAAGGCCAGATCTGGCTGATAGATCGTACAACTGACTTGAAACTCTCGAAGTCAGATCTTCGTACGCCTCTCAGGTTGACACTGGTTGCGAGCTTCACTATCGTGATATCAACCATGATGCAAATCCGCGTAGAGATGACCACAGATACTGAATACAAGTGGCAGCATTGGTGAATTCATCCAGGTGGTGGCAGATGAAGACTTTGCGAATTTCAAATTTTGATACCACACTCCGCCAGTGGGCAGTATCATAGATTGGATCAGAGCGAAATCAGAAGTGCCCTGCTACACCATTATAATTTTTGTCCGATGTTTGCTGTGTCCAGAAAGGTACAGACTGTTGTGGACATACACTCTGGCTCGAACTGGCTTTATCCAAACCCACACGTCATCTTCCTCTCACCGACGTCTGTACAAGCTGTCCCTAATGTGATCATTTCTCAGTCTCCATCGACTTTCAGGTCTTGCATAAGTACCTGCGTCTAACGGTGGAATCGTTGTGTGCTTCAACCGAGTACAGCAGCCTCAATTCCCCAGACTTCTCATTACAAGATCCGTCAGAGGAACTAAAGCTAAGCTTGACGTCTTCTTTCGGATAACAGCTCAGGACGACACAGATAGGGAACAGAGATAGGACATATCCGCTGTACTCACGCGGATAGACATGACTTAACTCGACTTGAGAAGAGCTACGCATTGAGATGGGACCCCAATATATATCCACCAAATTTGTGTCTATCGCAAGCAAAGGCAGGACGGAACTACGGCCGTTTCTTGGTGGCTCTATAACCATGTGACATTCGTGAGGCCGCAGAATGAGCTACCACTCGCTTTCTTGTACTTCAATTGAGGGGGAAGGCACCTTGGCACAATAGGAAGGGATGGGGCGTGTATAGTCGGGGGATGCAACATAGCATGGATAGGACAAGATAGTGCGGTGGAATGCATGAGTTCTCATCTCATGTTTTGTGTTTTGTGGTTATTGTTCTGAGGATATGAGGGTCACGTAGTTTCTGGTGGGATGCGCGGTGGGCTAGCTAGAAGACTATACGATGCGATTCAAACTGGCTGCTTTATGGCTGTTGTTGTTGCGTGGTGATGGAAAGCTCCAATCTCACTGTATGAAGATGTTCTATTCCAAAAGTGAGAACTCTTGGTTCTCTGTATGTATTTCTTAGCGCTGATTGCGCCTCGCTTCACTGCACTAATTGAGACTCCATCAGCTATCACAACTCTGTTTATTTGTTAAAGAGCGTATGATATGGATGTGTACGTAGCATGTGTATCAAAGCACTTAGCATGTGTCTCAACGGGCTACTATCCACGCTTATAGCTCTCAGCTACTAATTCGTACCATACTAAGGTTTAGCTAAAAAGCCTCTGCTTCTGCGACAATACTATCAATCCTCACTGCCAGTTTTTACAAAACATCGAGGAGCAACAAACTGATTGATATTTGGTCCGTGCTTTATAAGATACCAGCAGTTGTCTGTTGTGAGATCCCAAGTCAAGATGGAATGAGTTCATTAAGATACAAGACTAAGGACATGTCTTTTTAAGGTAAGAAGTGCAGGGCCAAACAACAAAGACGAAAGGTCCAGCACTAATAAAGCCATAAGCGAGATCTGCGGTGTACAAGCGCAGCATTAAGTCAAAGACATTCCCACGCCATCCAG
Organism: Phoma sp. YAFEF320; assembly: GCA_033444525.1. Lineage (NCBI taxonomy): Eukaryota > Fungi > Ascomycota > Dothideomycetes > Pleosporales > Didymellaceae > Phoma > Phoma sp. YAFEF320. Next base: position 125,321 of record JAVLWG010000037.1, read on the forward strand.
GCGTGATAAACTCCATTTCTCCAGACTCCCCGGCCAAGGGCTCCGCTCAAGCGCTCTGCAGTCGTATAGACAAACCACAAGCACACTGAATTGACGAGAATTTGGTGTTCTGAGAAATGCGTGAGCTTGCTGACTGGAAGTACCGAGTGTACGAGAGAATTCCTCTCGCGCGCGAAAAAGTAATCTCTGACCCTCTTCCTGAGACGGTTGTCACCCGCAATAAAAGTGCGCTTGCTGCGTAGTAGGGCATGTCGGGTCCTTGTAGACAAAGCCTGTGAAACAAAACCAGGTGGAGAGACGGGTTGTATTTAACGAGGGGCGAAAGGGTACTTGCTGTCTGTGCTCCCAGATAGCGGTATGCGTTTGTTGGCCTCAGATGATATTGAATTTATGGAAAGGGGCGTCGCGGAAGATTCCAAGGTACTTTCCCTGAGACGGCGCATGCTTGTGCTCAGCGCCTGTGGGGGCTTCTCCAGCCACTGGAAAGGAATAACCCCCATTTATGTCAGATCTAAATCTACCGACACGAATGTAGCTACCATCTGGCAGCGGATATAAAAGAAGTCCATGCAGCTCTGAGAATCCTGGATGACTCGCTAGAAGAATCAGGGTGGTTTGTTCCAAGGATCCATCGCTTTCAGTCTCGGAATGCGCCCAATCCACACTGATATCCATGAAGTCATTATGATGATCTTGGTCCCCGTTTAGACATCTGTAGGAAAGAGGAGCTCCCATGATATCAGTGACAGTGCTACTGTAAGATACGCATCTTGCTTCGATTTGAAGATCGGCTTTGATGATTCTACCCCATGGATTGAGCTCGAGATCTTCGGGAACAGCAGAAGCAGAAAGACGTTTGTGCTCCAGCCTCAAGCCCTGGTATGTCCTTTGGAAGACGTATCCGCGCTGTCCCCAGCTCCAGGTTGGACAGACGTACGGCGAGCTGGTCAATCGTCGCAGTAGCTCATTAAAGCTCGCGAATCGGTGCTCGCTCATCCACAATAATCCATTGATCAGGTCGCCTTTCCAGATTCCAGCTATGAATTCATCCTGCAGTATGCCTGCAAAATGTTTTGCGATACCTGAAATTGCCGGGAAGAGGTCTTTGGGGTCACTGAGTGTCCGGGTAGAGTACTCCTCGACCAAACCGTTCCATAACGCATGAAGCGAATCTTTGTGCGTGGAGCATCTTTGAAGGGAAAGCAATAAGCCTGGTTCTATTCGCCTGTAATCAAGAGCCAATGTGCCAGGTGGTTGTGGTGGTTTGATTTTGATCCCCTTACTCTCCATCCACTGACGTTCAGGACACGACAAAATAATGTTCAAATCCGTGAAATACAGTACGCGCCGAGAGAGTAGCACCTCCTGCTGCGTCCAGCCTCGAGATTGCCACACGGCGCCAAGTGAAGAACCCCACGCATCGGGTGAATGAGACATATCATGAAGACTGAAGGTATGTGGATCGTTGTCGCGGGGTGTTCTTGAAAGTATCACAATGGGTGGGAATCTTTCCAAGAAGCCTTCCTGGCAGGACTTTGACTTTGCGGCAGCTATCGTAAAGTAGGCGTTTGAGTACACAAGACCCATTTGGCCAGATTCTCTGGCCCAGTCTTCGTGGCTTCCTTGTTCGATACACATGGCATCGACCCAAAGATATCGAAGGCCGAGCGATACGGTTGTGATCACAGCATCCCTGATAACAGGAGACAATGTTGTGAATTCGATACGATCGTAATTTGCGTGTATATTTTCGCTTGTCGATCTCGACTGATGTAGTGCAACCTCCGGTGTGCCCCAGCAGTAGCTCAAGGCTGTATAGCGAACGCCCTGAAGTTTAGTAGTGTCGGCCACGCCCAGGAGCCGGATCCAACGCAAATGGTCTGAGCCAAGGTCAAGAAGACGGCTTGGCACAAAGCCTGGGGAGTGCAACAGTCTGCAGTCACAATTCGTTTCGCAGTCATAAAGAAATTGCTTCAACTCTGTGACGTTTTGGTCGCATAAAGGATTGACTGGAAGCGTCAGAGCTAAAGATGTGCGTCCAAAAGCTTTGATGCGTACCATTATGGTCAGGACGAAAGTACAGGCATGGGCTCGGGAAGCCTATCCCATCCGTCTTGAAGATGTTTACTTCCAACGACCGCATCCTGAATCTAACAGAAGCTCCAACGGTCTCAGCACCAAACTCGTAGGACATACGATATCGGATGGTTTTTGAGAATGTGATATGCAAATTCAACGTCGCACGACGGAGTGCCGCACAGAATGCACACCCTGCTGCTGCGGAGGCCTTGAGCAAAGGTAAGTCGGGCAAAGTATCTGTGCGATCAAAGTCCAGAGATATCCAACTATGCGATCTCTCGGCTTCGATGGTATAACGATCGATTGAGAGTACGGAGCACTTCTCGCATAATGTGGAGGGTGTGTTTTCGAGCGTTCTTGCAGTCATTGCAACGACCGCGGACGTTGGACAGAGGTGTAGAAGGGACAAAATTGCGAGTGATTAGGCTGGAGGATGATGTTGCTTCGCTGTCAGCAGGCAGCTGCGTCTCGTAGCACGCTCTTGCACAGCCCCTTCTGCCTGTTGCAGTCGCAGTTGCTACAGGTAAGAACCTGCAACTCTCTATGAAATGCACAGATGAACACAACATGGATGTTGATGTCGGCGTGAGTGGGGCCTGCCAATCGATATCGGGCACAACCGCAGGGAGCATAGACCACCTCGGGAATGCGTGGGGAAGCTCCACCAGGAGCAGTACCCAGGTCATGCAGGTACACGGGCGAGCAGCTGGTAGAATCATCCATCCCAATTCCAGGCAGCGACACATACAATTCACTAAGTAGAGCTTTCCATAGCTCCATGTCGAGCTCCAGAAGGTCGAAATTGGAGGAGAGTGCTGCAACCGCACTGAGCCCATGTAGAAGCCATCCGGCGATTACCCGCAGCTCTTACCTTTCTTATTGAATTTATCATATACTGCACCTTGTCAGCTCCGACTGGCCACCGATCAAGCTGCAAGAACGAGTAGGGATTCTTAAAGCTAGTAATCTAATTAGATCGTTTGCATTAGTAGTAGAGCTTTATCAACAAACTAAGACCGCTTATTTGCTATTCTCCCTGCCCATTCCTTTGGAGTCGAATCCTTCAGATATGTTCGGTGGCCAGTCGGCCTTGACAAGGTGCAGTACACGCTCAAGGTTCCACGAGTCAACCAAAAGCCTCCTACTGCCTTAGTTTCCACTCATCCTCCCACCGCTCCCCCACCATCTCCGCCTCCAACCTCGGCGCCCTCAGTACCCTCATCTCACTCGTAGTCCCATACACCAGACTCCGCATATCCATGGCATCATCCAAATCCCTCAGCACATAACTCAGCGTATCCTCCCACCTCTTCCTCCCCTTCGCGTGCACGCAATACCTCTGCCCAGCCATACCAAGCCTAACCACAGCCTTGCGCTTCTTCTCCATCGTGCGCCAGTAGAAAATCTCCAGAAACTGCTCGAGCATGTGCAGATTGCGGTCGAGGAGCGAGATCTCAATGGGGCGGGGGCGGGGGGAGGAGAGGTCGCGCTGGACGCAGTCGATGACGTGCGAGAGCACGGGGTACTGGGGGTTCTTCGCATCCTCTGGGGTGACAAGGGACGTTCCCAGCAGCCAATCCTGCCCCCCTTCCCTGCGCTCAGGCTGCTCAGTCCCGTCCTGCGCCCTCCCGTCCGCCGAGGTCCAGTTCAGGAGGATATCAAGCAGCCCATGCTGCTGCGAAAACACGTCGAGGAACTCCGCACCGCACAGGATCCTAAGCCCCCTCACTTCGGGTCTATTCCTCCGCTTCCTGAGAATCGGCAGCGCCTCGTCATGGACTGCCCGGCACGTGGCGAGGATGGAACCATCCGGCGTCGGCACGACAATCACCACAGGCTTATCCGAGTCCGCATCGCCGTGCGTGGCGGAGTGGTCTCGATGCAGCGGCTGCTTCTTCGCGAAAAAGGACCACTCGCGTCGCGCCAGGGTCAAGTGGTCATTCACACATGGTATCCGGTCGTAGATCATAAGCCGCAGTTCCTTGGGCAGGTCCAGGAATCGGAATGCGTCGGTGGTTTGTTGCATCTCATGGAGGTAAATTTGAATGAGGGAATTTCGGGTTCTGGATTGACGCTGGAAAGAGGGGCCGGCTCATCATATGATATGCGTCCAGTGTTTGTGAGTTGTCAGGTGCACGTGATGGCTGTTTATCGCTCGCTCGCGCCGCCGACCCCGATTGGGATGCGGGCAGGGACTGACTAAGCGCTGCCACCTCCTCTTCTGCGTCGTTTTTACGTTTCTTTGACAACGCGTCTTACATGCATTTGACATGCGAGCGTGGTCCTACAGGGTGTTGTTTCCCATTGTATCGCCATCAACGTGACTCTCACTTTTACCACAGTCGGACACCACTCCAATCAACAACCAAAGCTCGATCAAGTTGTATTCAGCACATTCAATTCTTGTAGAAGCCGTCCCTCTGCTCTAGAATTAAACAACAACCTAAGACCACAATCAAGCGTGTACTGCTGTCGTCACAGCCTCAAACCTATAAACAGGAAGCGGACAAAGCGAGTCCTCTTTAAAAGACAATGACGAAAAAGACAAGAGCCATCCAAACATGACAACATGATCATGGTGAGGCGAATGCGCCTAAACAATGCAATACAGTTGACGACCAGCAGGATAACGCCGGGCGGCTGGGTGAGCACAAATACAAAATTAGGTAAATGAACAAGACATTCCCAGACAGACCAACAAGATTTTGGTGGTATCATAAGATCGGAGACGTCATAGCGCATAAGCGCAACATGCAATGGTATCTCAAGAAAGAGTTTTGGAGGTGGGCGTGCAGGGGCTGAACAGCTAGCTCGCGCCCGTTGGCAGCTGCGGGGTTGTAGGGTGGGAGAAGTGCGACTTCAGGCCTTGCTGCATGTGGGCTGAGAACTTGGTCTCAAGGCCGTCGTCGAGGAGGCCAATACCACTATCGTCGTGGTGGCTCTCCTGCGAAGGATTGATGTCATAGTCGAAGCTGAAGCTCATGGGATCGTACTGCTGTTGAGCAGGTCGTCGAGCATGGACTGATTATCTTGTGTTAGTTAATTATCGAGCCGAACCAGTAACAAGACTTAGGTACATACCTTCGTTGTTTCCATTTGCATTATCCTGTATTGTCGTGGTGGTGGTCGACATGAAAGATTGGTCGGGACCAAATTCTGCGTCGAGACTGCTGTACCTGCTGTCGTTGTTGCTTCCGCTGCCACCATTGGTCATACCGGCGTTCACAGATCCTTCCAGCACCGGTGAGTAGGACGGCGAGTTCCAGTTTGGTGGGCTGTGATCCAAGAATCCTCCAAGTGAGGCGAGCCATTGCGCCATCTCGTCAACAAAAACCTTCGTCAACCACCAAGCCTGAAAGCTGACACCGTTCTCCACTGTGATTTCTCTCACAATAGCAGATCCGATTGCGTTGATGCAGTGGAGGACAGTACGAGCGTGCACATTAGGAAAGCGAAAGGGCAGTCGGGTCAGGAACGCTGCAATACGATCGATGACAGATTCCGTAGGATCGGCAGGAGGGTCGGGGAATGGGGCGCGGTAGATGGTGCCAGTGGGCAATTGGATGTCTTGTGGCAGAGGGCCAAGCATCGGGCGGATCTCCGTCATCAGTATGTTATAAACATCTTCGTGGCAGCAAGAGCCTGGCAGCTCGTTTGCGATGATGCGTTTGATGTTGACATGCGCCAGCCAGTCTGCAAACATCTGGGTGCGGTGGTTCTCGGCGGTAAGCATGACAGCAGCTGCATGCGCAGTTGAGTTGACTCGAAGCATCTGACGTAACAGATGTGCGAAATTTGTCGCTGGCTCAAGCTTTGCCTCTAGGACATGCACAGGCAACGGCTGGAAGACCTTACTTATGTGCAGATGGAGAGTCTTGGCAACATTGTCAAGGAACCTAAGAACGATGGGTGGAGCAACCTGCAGCGTGAGCTGGGAGACGTTACGGATCATCTTCTGGTACATCATCCAATCGCATTCCTTAATCCACGGTGCAAGCTCTGGCGATGCGAACAGTTTCTGCACAGGTACCGTCAAGGTCCCGTGGAATGTGCCGAATAACCTGAAAAATTGCTTCTCTTTGCAGTAGCGAACCGAATCTACGAGGGACGTGACGTGCGATCGGTACATAGCCGTCAGATTGTCTGCTGAGTCGGGGTCGGTGCGGGTTGGAAGATATGGAGTAATGTCTGGAAGCTCGATCTCAAGCACATCCGAGGCTGTAATGACCTCCGCAGTGGGGAACTTCAACTCGTACTCGTATGAGGTCTTGGTGCGAACATTGCTCGGTCGGTACTGGGGCGAATAGATGTCGGTGAACAGGAGGCCCTTGGATCCAGCAGGGGCGAATTGAGAAGTGGCAGATTCCATGCCAGTATCGGGCGGTGGGAATTGAGCGCTATCAGCAGGCAGCCTGGGTATCGCGTTGAAGTCGAGCTTCGGACCAGACGATGCTTGTCTCTTCATTGCGTGATGTGTGGTCGGGCCAACGCTGGGCCGGCGTGTATCTTCTCCATCTTCACTATCGTTGATGAGGGCGAGATCGACGTAATGGTACTTGCTTTCACCGCGAACACCAAGGCGTCGTGTCTGAATGCCTGGGAAAATGACGCGAACGAGCTTGCCAAAGGAGGCCGGGTTCAAGGGAATGACACGGTCAGTACCGCAGCGCTCTGCGTACTTAGAGTAGACACGGTTACGAGGCACAGACGTCTTTGCGACACGACATACGGACTTGAGCCTATAGGATTGTTAGCGTGTCATCATGTGACGGAGGCGGGCAACCGACCAAAGCATGGCAAACAGCTGCTTCGACTTCTCTGCCTTGCTAGTTCTGTCAGTCTGGATGACTTCGGCAGCCACGTCTTTCAGTTTGCGTCCCTCATTCTGTTGCAGCATTTGGCGGAGCTCTTTATCGTTCGTCGCGCTTCCTGACGATGACGGCTTCTTCTTTTTGTCCTCGAGTTCGACAAGCGGTGTCATGTATTGTTGCGATTGCGGCGGCGGTTGCGACATGGACTGATGGTAGACATGGGCATCCATGGGCTGCGAGGACATGCCGTTGGGGTGTGGTGGATTCTGGTTGGGGTCGACAGGATACCCAAGAAACTGCTGCAAGCTCTCCATTGACGCGCCCATCATATTGTCCTGGGCGCTCACATGCTGTGCAGCCTGTAATAATGCGGGCTGCAGTGGCTCGCTGGTGAACGGTGCGTTATATTGCGGCTGCGAGAAATGTGCCGGACGCGGCGGCTGCGACTGGGAAAATTGCGGCTGGAGGTCATGCTGGTCGAACGAGTGCACGCTCGTCGTAGAGGCGCGCGACAGCGGCCGATTGCTTCTTGTCGACATGGACGTGTTCGAACGTGATCGGCGGATGTCGGTGGCCATAGAGATTGAGCCGGGGCCTCAGATGATGTGCGGTGTTTACACCAAAACAAACGGATGGCAACGCGATGGATTTGGCAGCGAGCGCAGCAAACTATGCGTATGAGAGTGCAGGAAGCTCTAAAAGGCCCAGCAGGAAGCAGCTGTATCTACACGTCTCGTTGTGAGGTTGCCTCGACTCCAGATCGACGGCCCAGTGTGTTGATGCAATCTTCCACACGGGCGACGGCAGCAGCACGCACTGTGGTCCGGAGAGACACGGGACGAAAGGTAAAAGATATTAAGAGAAGGATATCCAAGACCAAGCCGGCGTCTGGGAGAGGACCAAACCTCTGTGTCGAGCGTTGTTGTTCGCGACGATCTGCCGTGTTTGTTTTGAGAAGCTGGGAACGGGCCTCGACCTACAGTAACGATCGAGAGGTCACGTGCACGATCTAGCATACCGCCGACTCGGAAAGCAATGCATCATCACAACAACTTGTATTTTTCTGACCGAACCATGAAATATAGCATGGTTGCGACGAACGAAAGATAGCATTTTACGTTGCTCGCCAACCGCTGTTTGCATCAACCAATATCTGTGTTGTGGTTCGCAGCTGGCAGCAGCTGTCTAGCTTAGCTTGTGAAAGTTCAAAGCAGCCAGGTTCCCTGACGTAAGTGGTTAGATGACGCACGCGCGCGCGATATCGTACAATAATCCTTCCCCCACATCCTTCCAACTAAAAGGCCACATCGCCAGCCCACTCCATTCAATTATCACGAGCACGAAACCCGTTTCGTCCACACCTACACAACTCCCCAATAAATCGCCAAATCAGCACTCATCATGTCTGTCCAGGATAGAGCCCAGGCGCACCTTTCGCAGCTCGACAAGGAGGTAAGATAGCACCCTGGGGAGGGGCAGGAGTCGCTTTTGCGCATCCGTTTTCAGATGCTCGTCGCAACATTGCGCCCATTTGTGCCGTGGATTCCGAGCAACGTTGGCTAACAGAACGGTGTTGTGCAGCTTTCCAAGTACCCCGCCCTCAACAACTTTGAGAAGCAGACCTCCGTCCCCAAGGCCTACGCCATCCTCGGTCTTGCCGGCCTGTACTTCTTCCTCATCTTCTTCAACATTGCTGGCGAGTTCCTCGTCAACATTGCCGGCTTCATTATCCCTGGCTACTACTCGCTGAATGCCCTGTTCAGCGCCAGCAAGGTCGATGATACCCAGGTTAGCCTCTCAATATGCGGGTACCCGCGCAACTCCGAGTACGGAACGCTAATTTGACTTCAGTGGTTGACCTACTGGGTTGTCTTCGCCTTCTTCACCGTGTTTGAGAGCGCTGTCAGCGCCGTGTACTGGTTCCCCTTCTACTACACCTTCAAGTTCGTCCTCATTCTGTGGATGGCCCTTCCCCAGACTTCGTGAGTACATTTGAGCCCATGATGATTTCTACAAAACTGACATCTCGCAGTGGTGCCCAGATTATCTTCCGCTCTTTCCTCCAGCCCGTTTTCTCGCGCTACTTCTCCGAGTCGGGCTCCACCGCTGCCGATCTCCGCGCCAAGGTTGACTCGGCTGGCAAGTCCCACGCTTCCTAAGCGTCTCTTGCCCACGCTGTGTTTCTGATAGCCGCATGACCAGGCAACGAAGAGGTGGTAGATAAAGCGGCCGAAGCGACGATTTGCGTGATTCCAACGGAGCTGGTTCCTGCGGTACGGCAAATCGATCCCATACGGCATGCGGCTGCGCTGGCTTGGAAGCATTATGCAAATGAAGATACACGACCTATGAATTCCATTAGCGAGCGTTGCGGTGGTTCTGGCGCGTACAAGAAGATATCCCTGCGTGTCACGATTAGGGTCCCCTCAACGACGTGATTGGATGTCCCCGTGATACGATTGTTTTCGGTTTGTAGTTGTAAGGAGGGCCGTTGCATCTGTTACGAATAATGCTTGGCTCGGGCAAGTCTAGAATCAACTACATATTCCTACATCTCGCCATCGGTCGAACCGTTATGATCACTACTGACAAAATTGCTGGCAACCAAAGCAGCCCTAAGAAAATTGCTCACGCATCGTAGAATTCTGGACTGACTTGTCTGACCCATGGCATAAAGCATACTAACCTCGCCATTCTTTGCCTTCTATGTCTGACATGCTTGGCGGAGCTGCTCATGCTCATTATTGAGGCAAAAGATCACAGCCATTCGACTCATTCAGGGCAACAGCGCGACATGCTCTTGAAGTCTCACCTTTCGAGCCGAGCCAATCGCAACTCAACCAAATGAGCATCGCGATGCCTTCCGTTTCCTTTCTTTTTCAGTACAAGATTATTTGCCATACAATCAACGATGCTAAATAAACTCTTGGACTTTCGTTAACGTCTCAGTCTGAACAGGATAAGCCTTCACACAAGCTTCGTCAAGGTGAGGGCTCTCTCAGCTCGCTCTTGAGGTCGCGTATATTCACTCCGGAAAAACACGGGCATTCACTCCGAAACCATTCACACGACATTGGGATCGCCTATGCGGCAGTGAAGGCATAGTCCCAGTCATAGTCACGCTAACATAAAGTCATCGTTGTTGCACTCACACACACGTTTCCACCACGCAGCCACAACCACACACATCAACTTCACCCAAACCCACACCATGGGCCACAATCCTGCATCTCCACCTGGACGACAGCCGTTCCGCTTCCCGGATCTACCCACAGAGATTCGCCTTATGGTATACGAACACCTCACTATCTGATCGTCTCTCGATCTGCAAGTTCCAGAATCGCAAGGCCCAGGCTCTACTTTGCGCCTCTTGGTTCGCGATGTCGCCGTGCCCATACTAAGGACTTGCAAGAAGATCTCTGCAGAAGCTTCCCCTATCATCGCCAGGCTTCAAGAAACTGACTCAACTCTGCGCATCATCATCGACTCGGCTGCCCGCTCTTTCCGTGGAGATGTCGAACCCTTGGTCACCCAGGTGTGCAATGTCGTGCGCTTAGTCTTCGCGGCCCAAAAGGGTGCTTGCACTTTACGCCAATACTCCACGGTCGCAGAATCTGGACTCGAACATATCCTGGATCCCGACAAAACGACCGAGGCGGATAGGCCACGCAGCGCTTTCTTCCGCGAAGTCTGGAAGCGTGCGAGCGTGAGATCTTGGGATGCGGTAGAGCTGGCGTTACCTGGCCTCAGATACGACGAGGAGAAAGCTGGTGCAGACGACGCTGACGCAAAGAGGCACACTTTTCGTGCAATCCACACATGTTTCACGAGTTGTTATATGTCTTGCTTCATCATGTACTTGGCATGCGAGTATGTGCGTGACGTTAACATGGTGGTATACGAACCGCCTATCACACCGACTCCCCTGGGTCTGGATTTGCACAAGCCCAATACATCAGGGGCTTCGTATGGTGGGATACTTGACGAAGAGGCTTGGCTGACCAAGTGGGAGGGAGGACTTTGGGCTCCACGGTTCTAGTGGGTTCGAAGTGCTCTACTGAGGATGAAGAGTACGCAGAGGCCTGACCGAGTTCACCAAAGCGGTACACAGGGTGGAGTGCGAAATTGAAATCACGCTGGAAGCGATATCGGGACTTAGTACAATGTACTCAGAGTTTATACACTTGTTGCTCCACGTTCAAGTTACCTCTTTCATTCAGCGCATTTGGCCAGCTCGGAACCACCACAGGGTGATTCTCACTCCCGAGTAGCGCGTACGATTGCAGAGCCCGTGAAGAAGCTCTCAACTGGTAATTCCTCGTCAAATTTATCTCTGATAAAATCCACACTTCTTCACATAACTGCCATGCTTCATCCCATAACCTTATATAAGGAAGAACGCCTCGCCAACTTCGTGCCCATCTACCCTCTCGTCTTCCGACGCGTCATAGATCTCCGCACGAGCTCTAATCTGCAGGCGTGATCCAGTCCCATCTGTTCATGCATATGACTTCCCGCTCGCTCATACTCCTCCATAATCCGTGTCTTTTCATCTGTCCAGGATTCTCCTCCTCGATCCTGGCGAATGTCAAATTCACCGTAGTGAGAGCCTGGTTGAAGGTGATGGTTGTCGTTACCTCCACCGACAACTTATCGTGGTGGCAGGAAAATCTGCTGCACTCAACACTTCCTTTGCACGTTGTTCCCTTCGCCTCCAATTGCGTCAGAAATGCGTCGATCTCATCTAAAACCGTAGGCGTCGCTAGCAACTGATCCATCGGGTCATATGGAAAAGCCGCTACGAACCAGTCAGAAGCGAACGAGTTGTCTAGTCCCATGACTCGCTTCCAGGGCTCGAATTTATCCTGCAAGTAAAGATACACGGCGAAAGGCGCGCGCTCATTGTGGAAACGTATTAATGCGGAGACTTGAGAAGGCTCACCACGTATTATGAAGCGGCTGGGGTCTGGCTGGTCATTCTCCCACGGTGTAGGCTTGAGTATTTCGTGAAAAGAAAGGTCTGGGAAATCACCGGTAATCCTTCGCTGCGTAGCAATCACCAGTGTGCGGCTGAAGTAGCTGGCTTCGATCAAGGAGCCACTTCCCCGTGTTAAATCCCGTGTGCCGATTTTAAGTGTTCTTAGGGACGCTCTGTCGGTATGTTCGCTGCGGATCAGACAGGTGAACGATGTGCCAATGAAAGCACGCCGTGTTACATTTCTGCCGCATTCTTCAAAGAAGTGTATCCCTATCAGATAGTGAGGGTTGTCACGCGGAACGCATGGTAGCAGTGCCACCATCCACCGACCAGTCTGTGGATCGACCTTTTGAGGGGCAATTACCAAGGTCTTCAAAGTTTGGACCCCGTAGCGCTCCTCCTCTGTTTCAACATTTTCAACATCTTTGTGGTATTCAGGTAGACAGACGATATTGTGAGTGCCTGCGAAATCGCTCGGTCCAGACGCAAGCAATCCGTACTTGGACGTATCACCAGGATAACAGAAAGAGTCGAGACCGCTCAAGTCAGGCTTTCCGTGCAAATCAAGGCCGACGATGTCACTGAAGAGGGCTTCCAGAGGAAGAGCTTTGAAACCCCAAGCGAAGATTGACATGTCTTTTGTCGTGCGCATAATTTCTTTTTGAAGCCTGATGAAGGCTTTCTCGCCGCCTTCACCATATTGCATGGTCATGTTTATGTTGAAGATGCCGAGCAGCGCGTACGCAAGATCCTCCTCACGGGTAGCCTGACGCTGCGCAGCCCAACACATCCTTTGCGCAATACTGCTGGAATATATCATTGTGGAATCGTGCAATACTTTTGAGTCTATGCTCTTCTTCAAAGCGATTTCGTCGGCAAAATCTGATTTAGACCCAATCTTTCGCCAGTCTCCGTCGAAAAATTGAACGTTGGCTGGAGCTACGAGCTCCTGCAAAGTCCAGGCGCGACTCCACCAGCGACTGGTGAATACATCGCCGCCAGTTTTTGGGTCGACATCCAGGAGAAAGACATAGCATACTTGTGCCCTCTGGTACCATTGAAACATAGAATTGATCGCTTCTGAGAGCTCAGCGTTGTTGGTCTTGTCGATACAGCACGTGTCGATCCAAGCCCACTCGTATCCGTCATTGGCAGCTTGTTGACAGGTGTAGTCAACCTTTCTGGCGCCACGCAGGTGGCTCCAAGCGCTTGGTTGCTGTGACTGAAGGTGGGGAAAAGTCACCTCTTCGTGATCAGCAAGCCATGTATGAGAAAGTATTGCGTATTTAGGTGTCGAATTCCCGTAGAACGTATGCAGCTGTTTGGTATGCACATTTAGCAGTCGCATCGTAATGTCTTTGCAATGTGGTGGAACGAGAAGAGGTGGCAAAAATGAAAGATTGATCAATGGCTAGGCTAGCCAACATGATGTGGGCTGTTTGAATCCTGAAATCCTGCGCTGTCTGACCCATGCGGCATAACTGAATCAAATAGAGCTCGTAACATCAGGCTAATGTATTGAAAATGCAGGTTGTTGATTGCAGCGGCTGAGCCTGACACGAATGCATGAGAGTGTCTCGGTATGGCTAGCCACGACATGGATGGCGAGCGCGATGAACGTAGATTCGACGCAACTCCCAACACGTATCTTCGAGGAGGGGCGTCAGCCTACAGCTGTAGCCTAATCTTGAAGCTGCAACGGGTTACAACGACATTCCAGAAAACAAGAATTTAATTGATCTAAGGTTCGTTCCACTCAGCATTTTGAACCGATGCACGGTCGATCGACTCAATCAGATGAAGCTCGCAGCAATTTGAGCGCTCTTGTATGTCTCACAGAGGATCTGAGCAGCGCGGAACTGCCCAACACGTTTCCGTTGCGCCAATGCTCTCAAGAGTTCAGCGCTGCGCCTCACGTTACCCCGCTCCGAAGTCATTCGTCTGATAACCGATAACTATACAAGGCTCTCTGAGAGGTCCCAAGTTGAAGAGCTCAGCCACATGAAGCGCGGCATGCGGGTTGCTGCAAGGACTGACACCAAGGCCGAGCCGTGTTCTTTCTAGAGTGGCTATGCACCAGGCTGAGGAAAGTCTCGAAGATGACTTTCATCTCAAACACCACTTTACACGAACCTGTGGGCCCAAGGCAAGGGCTGCAGCGCATCCGAAAAGTTCTTCTGGCTTTTCGATATGGATCCTACCAGTACAGCTGGCCTCTCTTCGCCTACTGATCCGCCATATCCTGTCCAAGTTGCACAGCACTCCCTACCGAATACGGCCCCGCCTTCACAGCATCACAATCAGAGTACAAACGCACCTGGTTTCAATTCTGCATATTCATATCTACAACATTCGCAACAATCGCAACATCAACCACAGCTGCAAAACTGGTGGGCACAACATCCACGGCCTCCTCAGATTCAATCGCAATTCCAATATGTGCAACAGACACAACCTCAGAATGCAAGCCAGTCCATCGTCACAGGCTGGACTCAAGCGACCGAGGAATGGCTCAAAAAGTTTTGGAAACGTTTCGCAGCGCTTCTTGTGATGGTGGGAAGTATCCTTGCTATATATTGCCAGGTTCGCGCCGACCGAAGAGATGAGCGGAACCTGGATTATGCTCAGCGTTCCTGGAAGTTAGCTGTGTGGACGGCGCACAAAGATTATTGCGAGTACCAGCGCAGTCTAAACGTACGTCCCTGCAGTAGTATATTTCTCGGCCGTCTTTAAGCTGACCGATATTGCGTTTACAGAAGGACTTCGACATAGATGCGTGCTTGGTGACAGCCCCTCCTAATAAACTTACCAAACTAAAGCGATGGATGTACGGAGACTCTACTGTCTGGAATACCGCACAATGGATGGTAAACGAAGAGCGTACTGTCTGGAATATCAAACAATGGATGCTTGGTGTTATGGCATTCTTAGCCGTTGCCATTGCGTTCAGAGTATGTTTCTCGGCAATGCGGTCATTGTTTCAACCACCCTTCGAGCCGCGAGTTTCTAAGAAGTCCGCGCAACATTCGCTTCCTACCGACGAAGTCATCGGACCCGTTGAATCTGTTCAACCCAAGACGATCGCTTATACGGGAATGAAGAAAAAGAAAAAAGTTCGCTCGCCAGCCGTCGTCGTCGTCCACAAACCGCACGGTCCCATCTATGACCCAAATAACAACACCTCTGGTGCAAGTTCGGGTTTCTACCGTTAGAATATATCGCCTGCAGAAATCAGATTTTAATCCTTGTATCAACACCACCTGGGATCTATCATTCAAATAGTATGTCGTCTGCATAGTCTCCACCAACGGCTACGCAAAAAATCTACTCGGTGCGGCATCGACCGGTGTATGGATTTTCTTAACTGTCCCTCGTCCTTGTTTCCCGTCTCTTAGCTCAATAGGCCATACGATCAGATTTTCCGGGTGAAATATGCTAGATAGCGAGGGCGGGGCCTCGACGGTGGAGTGGAGTGTACAGAGACAGCTGTATCCGATGGTATATTTCATCGGGCATGTGTCCAAAGAATGTAAATATGAGGGAAACTTTCTGAGGCATGGAAGTATGCAATGATTACCTAGTTACAGCCAAGTGTATCAACGCGCATACATGGCCATCGATTCAGTACAGTCCATTGTCCTGTAGCCAAGTAGAGATAAACGAGGTCGCAGATATTATGTCTTAATTCTTGTCGTCTTCGATATTGGCGGCGCTAGTGACACAAAGGCGGCTGCGGCGAAGATAGGACGTTTGGTTGTACTCGAGCCCAGATCCCTGCTGCACCCCACGTCGTCATCATAGCTCCGAGAGCTCCTTGCGACTCAGTGCATGAGCGCTCACACGATCCCGCCATGTCGGCCAAGCCTTGAAAGCAGTCGCATATCATACCCCTCACAATACCCGACCTTATTTGCCAACGCTGCCTATTGCTAGAACGCGTGGAGTTTGCTGGGCTTGTTTGCGCCCCGCCTAAAGAGCTCGCGAGCTTCGCCGCGACATCTTCACAACATCCCTCAACAACGCTCCCAACATGGCCGACGAGAACACGACAATGCTCCTGGAGCTCACGGGCTACCAGCTTCGCCCCGAGGAGGCCCAAAAGCTGCTCAAGGTGCGCCAACTCGCCTGCTCCAACGAAGGCGCAAGACCGATGCTGACGCGGGCAGGTGTTCAATGGGAATCTGGAGCAGGCGGCCGAGAAGTTCTTCAGCTCTGATATCACGACGGTGCACAAGCTCATCGACGGCTCGACGCCGACCTGGGACGAGAGCGCATTTGGCGCCAGCAGATACGCCGACGACAACACCAACAGCAATGTGCCCAGTATGTTGGCGCCCTACTCAGGTACCGACCGAGACGCCAGCTGACGAAGCCCGTTGTAGCCTTCAATATTGACTACCCGCTAGGCTTCGACAACTCCCGCAGCGGCGCCAACAGCACAGCTCCCACCCGTCCGAACTCGCGGATAGGCACCCGCCCCGGCTCGGCGCTGTCCACACACGCTGGAGACGACCCCATGCAGAGTCAGTAGCTTGAGAGGAGGACATATTGGAAGGAGCACACATCGAGCTGACACGCTACCAGGCATTGAGAATGGGCAGGAATCTGGCGTCACGGGCAACTCGAAGCCTGTCTTTGGACCTGCGACCCAGAACCACTACGACACGGCTTCCTGGGCCATGGTGCCGGTGACTACTGCCTCCGAGTTCATTGCCGACCCGGTGCCCAGCAAGAGGCAGCGAGAAGAGGGCCAGCCCGCTATCCTCAAGCCCTCATCGCGATTCAACTATTTCCCGGCTATGCTTACCATTCTGCACTCGATCCCGCAGTTTCGCAACGCTCTACTGTCCCCTGCAGTATCACGAGACGACTACTGGGTTGGCGAGGAATGGTGGAAAGGGAGTCCAACGGGACAATCGCGCATCACGGACACCGCACTAGGCTGGGACGAGGCGCGTGGACTAGACATTATCTACGAAACGCAGCGTCTCATGGCCTTTCTCGACAATACTGACAGAGCCTATACAACGATCGAGTCGATGCTGGATATGGATGCTTGGAAGGAGCTTGAAGCACCCAACTTAGAAGACCCTGACGATGATCTGCTGAGGTTCCTGGTCCTGTGGAGCACGGCTTATGCAAAACAAGACCCAGACTTCAAAATCGACGGCGTGTTGCGTTCGGTCGTAAACGCTCAGCAAAGAGTGGAGAGCTTTGTTCTCGACAGCACAGTAACGAAGCGCGACGGGAGAGACACAGACATCTACGACGTTCTCGACGACACCTTCTTCCCGAGCCCAGACGGCACAGCCTCAGCCCATATCATGGACATTAGTAACGTCTTGATCTTCCGGCTGGAGGGTGCGAAGCAGGATAGTAATGAGCTGGGTTGCCGTATTCCTGCGACACTCTACGCGGACCGATATCTTGAGAAGAACAGACACGTCATTCAGTCGATGTTTGACGCGATGGCAGGTCATAGCAGCCAGTTGGAGCGCATCAAAGATCAGACCGATAGGCTGAAGTACCATACGCCGGCGAAGCGCAACTCTAGGAAGATTGACTCGTTGAAGCTGCTGAAGACGAGCATGAAGGCTTTCCAGACGCCGGAGAATGCAGAGGTGGATCCCAAACATGCTGCTACGCTGTCTCATCTGCAAACTTTGTATGAGAGCATCGAGAGCAAGCTAGCTAGTGAGTCGCAGCAAACATCGTATACGAGCCTTGATTAATAAAGACAGCCCTAGAAGAGCAGCAAAAGCAAGTGCAAGAGACGCTCGACTCCATCACCAACCGCTTCAAGCCCACCATCGATGACGGTAACGAAGCGCTCATCGACCTCACCGGAACCGACTACCCCGAAGGACAGTCTGCCCAAGATGCAATGCACCACCCCTACAAACTGTACGGCGTAGCCACTCGTCGCGACGTCATCTACCTCCTCCACCCCGACACCGCCTCTAACACCCCAGGGGCGAAGCAGTGGTGGCGCGTCCAGTACGACAACGAGTCCGGCACCGCAAACATCATCCGCGACAAGGTCGACCAGCAACAAGTCCTCGAGCGCGCGACAACCGAAGCAGCATCCGTGTTACTAATCTACGCCAATGACGCCGCCATCTCCGAGCCGCCGCTACCCCTCCCCAAGCCCCTCGAAGACTTCGTCAAGAAAGACAAACTCTGCTTCCTCGAGGAACTGCAACGGAACCACAACCCGACCGCAGACACATCCGGCTGGGTAGACTACGGCGACGAGGCTAAGGGCACGTGGAACCGGGCCGAAGACCTCCCGCCAGACTACAACCACGACTGGAAAAACATCAGCGCGGGAGAGTACTACAACACAGATCTGAAGCAGGGCGAGGAGGGGCTCAGCTCGGCGACGCTGACGCCGAATACCGAGGCTGGCGAAGACGCGGGGGTCAGGGAGATGGTGGAGGTCAACGGCGGCATGGATGCGGCGAACGGGCTCAGGAGCGATCCCATGGATGTGGATGCGGAGACCCAGCGATTTGATACCCAGATGGTGGATGTGAAGGAGGTCCCTGCGGAGGAGGGTGCGGCGCAGCATATTGAGTTTGCGCAGAGGAAGGGCGGGTAGGATTGGGATTTGACACAGTCCGGTTAGAGGAGGATGGGTGCCGTTGATGCGGGATCCTGCGATGGTGGCTCTGCATTTTGCGGACTCGCAACCGCATCGTTACGTAGACGGGGTCCTAGACCCCGAGACACTTTCATCATTCGTGCATAGCTTGGAGTTGCTGCGGAAATCGTCTCTATTCACTCGACACACTCAAACTTAGCTATGCTTCAGAGAGAATAACCTACATATCTCGCGAGAACTTAGACCAACAATAAATTCCTTGCAACCACAGATTGCAGAAAAAAATTCCACACCTCCATGTAGACAAGTATTTCTCCTCACGCTACCAGACTTCCATGCATTGAGTTGTTCGTGCTCGCCTTTTACAAATTTCCTTGTCGAGGGAGGAGGCACGTTTGGATAGTTACTGCCGAGCCGAAGGAGATGTTGCCGAACTTGCCGATCCGCTGGACGGACAGGACAGGGATGTGGCTGATGAGTGCGGCGCGTGGATGCGCTAGTGGGAGCTCATTGACATCACCTCATGCACACCCAAGATCCTCCCAAAAACACAACTTCGATAACCATCCGCAAACAAGCCCAGCCCAGCCCAGCCAAGCCCAATTAAACCAGGACCACACACCTACTCGCCAAAAAACAACCGAAGATCTGTCTGAAGTGAAGACCTGTTAAAGAGAAGGGGAACTGTAATTTCATTGGGGTTTTTACTTGGTGCTGTAATCGGTCGTCAAAAAGAGCGTAGGAATCAACGGTATTGGTGTTCTTTGCCTGGCTGGCTTCAAACGGCGCTCGCACAAACACGAATACGGAAATACGGAAATGGTCCGCGAACACGGCAGTCTGACGAAGGATGCTGAGACGAATGAGGCGGCGTGGGAGGCGGCGAGGGGGGCGGCGTACGGGAGTGTGAAGGTATGTTTGTTCTTTCTCCTCGAAATCAATTGTTTGAGTGTTTGTTGTGTTCTTAGTGGGTTTTCGTGGGTTTGTTCGGTGGGTCGTGTGATTCCTAGGTCTTGTCTTTTCTTTTCTTGATTTGATGTGATTTGAGAGCTCTATCTAGGCGTATCGTATTTTCCCCCCGTCTTGCCCTGCTATCTTTCTTTCTTTTTGGAAGGCTTTCCCTGTACAAGGCGCAAGTGCGGTGCGCTCAGCTGTAACGCGCGTCTGACCAGATTTCCTTTGCGCCGTCCGCTGTTCCCTGGCACACCACACTACCCTACACTTCTCTTCTACGTCCCCTCTTATCCACATACCCTCTCTTTCTCCTCAGCCCACCTCCCACGTCCCCCGTTTCCATCACAGACACATGCGTCTCCACGGCCAGGGCGCCGCCGTGTGCAGTATCAATTCCACTCGCTTCCCTCTCGCCAGCAACGCAACTCTTTCCTTTTCCCTCTTCCCTCCAAACCCCGCTTTCAACCCACGAATGCATGGCTGATTGTTCTGCTAGTGGGGCGCCTTCTTCGCCGTCGCCGGCGGCGTCGCACACGCCCTGTCCCCGCTGTACCGCGGGCTGACTGTGCAATTCAAGACGTAAGTCCCCCCTATCCCCTATCTCCCCATTCCCCTATCACCCCCCCCCCCCCCCCCCTTCCAGCAACCCGCATACTGATAGTTCTTACTAGATATATCCAAATGTCCGCCATGATCTTCGGCGGCATGATCGAAGCCGACGCGCGCATGGTGCGGTACCACCACGCCGTGCGGTCGCACAAGAAGCTGCAGTCCGACATGGCTGTGTGGCGGGCTTATGAGGATGAATTTGAGGGGAGGGGGGTGCCGGGGGTGGGTTCTGAGGGGGAGGTTGGGCGGAAATGAAATTGAAACTGAAATTGAAATGGAATGGAATGGAAATGGAATGGAAATGGGGGGTCGGTGTCGCATGTGTGGTGTGAGAAGGGATAGAGGAAGTAGAGGACGGGAGGAAGAGGGGGGGGGGGGGGGTCGGGTGTTTGTAAATAGTTGCCAGAAAGGGCCTTTCTGGATCGAGGTAGAGGGGGGTTCCGTTTCAATGTGGGAATAATCATTTCTTCACGACGTTTGTACAGCACAGTGTGCGTTGGGCGGGTTCTGCTATTGTCGCTGCGACTTGGTGAATGTGAGGGGTTGGAGGGCAGGGAGTTGGATGGATGGCATAACTGGCTGGTGGATGGAATCCTCTCTTTCTCTTCTCTGCGAATGGGCGAGCTGTGTATGTTGTGCAGAGTCATGGACAGTGCAGAAGAAATACAGTGGGTGGGTTTCTGGGAGTTTGAGTACGGTATGGCGACTTGAGAAAGCGCAAGTGACTGCGAGCCAGGCTGTAATTATTCGTAACGGTACTGCATGTGGGAGAGAGTGCGGTACAGCACTCTGTTCTCTAATAAATCTGCAGACCCATTCCCTGGTAGAAAAACCGCAGCTCATCTGAGAGGTTAGTCAGTCGGTAACATGCACCATTGGCTCTGTCAGTCTCTTTGATTCGCGCGCAAAGGAGTGGGGTCATGTTGTTGGGTTCCGAAGCATTTTCATTCATTCCCGGCCGTCCTCACGATCGCATTTACGCCAATCGAGTCTGGCTCGTATACTTCGTTGCTGTAAAGCACCGCATATCCCGTGGGTCCATATATCCATGTCCTTGCGTTTCATGCGATCCATTCCCAAAATGTTGCAGCAGAATAACTCCACATCCCCCCAGTCCTTCCAGACGGCAGACAGACCACTCAACTCGTCATCGCTTCACAAACACCGATTTTAAAGATGCTTATGCGCTGGCCTCAGCAGCCTTGAGGGCCTTGGCACCGCGCAGCTTCTGGGCAGGCGAGGCCTTGACGGGCTTGGCGGCCTTGCGGATGGCGGAGGCGCGGGCGACGGCGTCCTTGCGGAGGTCGGGGCGGTAGTTGCGCTTGGCGGTCGAGTTGACAACGGCGGAGTAGAGCCTTGGAGAATTGTTAGTAAGGGTGTTCTGTTTCTTCAAGATTGCGGAATCCGGGCATTGATTGCCCTGTCGAAGACGTGCGGGGCAGTGCAATGCGGGTTTCGCGGAGTGGGCTGGACGTACTTGCGCGAGCCCTTGGCGGCGCTGAAGGTGGTGGTCTGGGTGGAGGTGGCGGGCTGGTGGTGCTTGTCGGCCTTCTTGACGAGGAGCTGGATGGCGCCGTTCTCAGTGGCGTTGATACCGATGGCCTGTAGCAATGATCAACACTTCAATCCTTCGAAATTCCCCCGTTCCTTGAAGGATATTGTGAAGCGCACCTTCTCGGCGATCTGGCCCTCGTTCTTGCGGCTGTAGACGTTCCTCAGGTTGAGCGGGTCGCGCGAGAACTGGACGCCGTTGGCCCTCTTGACGAGGGTGGCGCTGTTGCCCTTGGTGATTGTCCAGGCGAGGTCGTGGGAGATTGTGGCGGCCATTATTGTGATCGGTGGGTATGTGTGATACGCGGTTCTGAACGATTCGGTATGCTGGTCCTCGATGATTTCGATATGCAAGCTTAGTGTGCGGCGTTCGGGGATGGAAGAAAGATTGACCGTCGTTTGGCAGTGGATGGTGCACGGACCATGCGGCTGCGTTAGGGCTGACACGACCACCACCGAGCGCGGACGGACCAGCGTCGTCAGCTGCGACGAATGCGAAGTGTGAGCTGGCAGCCTTGTGCATGGTGCTATAGTCGTTTGTCGCAGACACGCGCTGCAACTGCAGTCGAGTAGAAGCTGTCCTCTCCTTGCGTTTCCATCCTGTGCTGTCTTGTCCTGCCCTTTGACACTCCAGTACCAAGCCTTGCTGCCGCTCCATCCGCGTCTCATTCATCGACGAACCACGAACGCACTCCGGCACTCCCGCAGAACTCCGCTGCGTCGCACACAGTCACCGCGCATCTCTCCACCCGGCGAAGCACTCGCGCAGTCCGCCTGCAACACACTCAACCGCCGCCACGATGGGCTACATGCTGTACTCGATCGCGTTCTTTGTCTGCGCTGTCGGCACTGGTACGCACCCCTGTCGCCATCCCCCCACACTTCCTCCTCTCTCCACTTTACTTGACTTCGCTTTACTCCTACTGACAACACCGCTCTAGCTCTCTACCTCACGCGCGCCCGCTGGCTGCACCTACTCCCACGCCTCACCCCCGGCCCCCTCTACCAGCGCCTGCCCACCTCGTTCCGCGACGACATCGAAGCCGGCCTGCACTCTTCTGATTTCGACCTGACGGGGAACGTCGAGGGTGATTCAAGGCAGGGGCTGGATGATGCCGGCAAGAAGGAGGTGCTGCGCATCATGAAGCGCAAGAATGTTGGCTTCGATGAGGCGAGGCGGTTGCTCATGCAGGAGCGCTTCAGCAAGGCTGGCGTCGGAAGCGATGGCGTCCCGAGGGACCCTAAGTTTGTGTCGTTTTCGTGAGGGCTGTGGCTTGGGCTTGGTGTTTGACTTGTTAGCGTTCATTTCTTTGCACGTGTCTGGTTGTTTCCTTTGTTAGATGTGTTTGAACGCGGCCTTCGGTCGTGGGCTGCTTGTTGAACATCACCATGTTGACGGCAGCGAGGCATGTTTTTGGCTGTTGCTTCTTCTCTCTTTCATTGTCTCCTATGTCTTCTGATATCCTTCGGGCTCGACCTGTCTCGTTACACTAATCCAGCTCTTCTGGCATTTCAATATCATCGTCTCCCTTGTCTTGATACACTCCTGGGTATACTGATTTGATCGCGAGCTTCTGGTCGTCCGCTGCTGGCTGCTTCTAGGACGCCGTGGGTTGCTCTCCGTAGCCTCGGCGGCTATGTTTATAGGGTTTGTGGCGCAATGCTTAGAGATAGTTCTTGTCTGATCATCGAGGTCCAAAGCCTGGCGGCGCGAAACCCGGGGGAGCCCCAGGAGGAGGACCGCCAAAGCCAGGCGGCGGAGGGTAGAAGTTCGAAGGGGCGCCGCTTGGCGGACGAGCAGGCAGCCCAGCAGGTGGTGGGGCAAGCACTGGAGGCCCTCCAACAGCCATAGGCGGAGGTCGCCCAAACCCGCCTGGTCCGTTCGGTGTGCCACCCATGCCCATACGAGGATCCGGCATGCCCATGGGAGGCCCGCCCGGCGGCACCATGGGTGTCGGTGCCTGGAACAGGTGTGCTGGTAGAGGTTGAACGGCAGGCGCAACGCCGTGTGCCTTGGCCTGCTTCGCGAGCATGCGCTCTGCCTCGTCTCCGTGACGCTCGCCCTTTCCGTCCTTCTTGTACGCGTACTGCACCGATATCTGCTTGCTCATCATGTACTGGCCGTGCATGCTGGCAATGGCTGCATCTGACGAGTCGAAGTCGCCGAACGAGATGAAGCCGTATCCCTTGGACAGGCCGTGCTCGTCGCGCGCAATCTTGGGCGCCACTGTGAGGGGTCCGAACTGGCCGAATGTGTCGTAGAGCGTCTTCTCGTCAATCATGGAGTCGAGGTTGCCGACGAACAGCTCGGCGCCAATCTCAACGTTCTTCTGCTTGTCTGCCGAGGCCTTGTTCACACGTATCCGGCTGCCGTACAGGCTGACGTTGTTCATGATCTTGGGGGCATAGTCGGCCTCTGCCTCAGTGTGGAACTCGACGAAGCCGAAGCCCTGGTGCTGGCTGTTGACACGGTCGACGGGCATGTTGACGTTGCGCACGCGGCCGGCGTTGAGCATCAGCTCGTGGAGGATGCGGGGCGTAACGCGCTCATGGAGGTTGCCGACGTACACAGTGGCCTCCTTGTTCTGTTCCCTACGGCGCATCAGCATTGGCAGTGCAGAGACATGGTGCTAGACGCAGTGCTTGACGTACCAGTGGCGCGCGCTTGGTGCCGACATGGTGGGCAATGGACAACTGTGATTAATTTACAGTCGTCTCTGGCTGCAACAAGGAGCCTCTCTAATTGAGTTCGAGTGGTCGCGCGGTCGGCGTCGCTCGGTGTCTGGGACTCAGAGATTTGGAGCTCTGATGTAGATGCAGGCGCGCTAGTTTCCCCGCTAGCGCGCCTGCCTCCGGGTTCAAGATTTTGGTGAGCTCTGCATCAGCAACCGCATCGTCGACCTCTGCCCTCCAACGCATCACCAATTTAGTCGCTTCGACGCCCGCCCCACGCCTGTCGCACCGCCAAACCTCCTCACATTCACACATAATGTTCTCGCTGTCGGAAGAGTCCAAGGTGCGTCATGCGCTGCTCCGCAGTGCGCGCTGCTGAGCAACACCGCTGATACACCACCAGGAGCGCATCGCGCGCATCATCGATGTGTCCCGTGTCGCCATCCACTACGGCTACCTCCCCCTCATCCTCTACCTTGGATACTCGCAGAGCCAGCCCAAGCCCTCCCTCATCCGGTACGCCGTCCAGACAGACAAGCTCCTGCGAATCCCCCAGCTCACCAACATATAGCCTCTTCTCTCCCCTCGCATAAGGGCTCGCATAGGGGCACAACCATTGTAATCGAGCATTTGAACGACTGTTTACATTTCACTGTATAACACAATAATTCGGCGCATGGGCACTTGGGGCATGTTGGTTGAATAGGAAGGATGCATGCATGGCAGACAAGGCTGCCCACGTCGAGACGTATCTCCTCTATAGCACTCGACACTCGACCGTCTACGTACGGCATGACAATCACATTGTACAACAACCTCCGCGGACCTCCCTCTCTCTGGTCTGTTGACAAAGCAATGCGCAGTGGCGTTCTGATCTATCGAGTAGGCGTCCCACTGAGAACGCAACACCAAGATCCCTGCACGTGCGTGCTGCCATTGTTTGGGTTCACGAGTTCCAGATTCACTTCGCTATCTTCACTTCCCGGGCCACGCGGCTTAACATTATTGACAGTCAACAGGGCTGATGCGGTAACATCCGCAGACGCCAATGATGGCCCGCTTACACGCCACGTGCTGCGCGCCTGGCTCCGGTCCAACATCGCTTCTTCACATCGCCTGCGAACTGAACCGTCCCCACCTATCCTTAAAAATGAACCCTAGTTCCCGACCGTATGGCTTCGGAATCGTGGCTGTCTTCGTTTTAGGCGCGCTGCCGTCACCTCATCGCCCCCACGGCTGTCGTGCCTCAAGTAAAGCATCAATCTTCCCCAGATCTGCGCTCCTCAATACCACAGACTTTCACATCAGACTCCACATCCCCGGCACTTGATTCGTATTCCTCGCCCTGGGGTTTCTTTTTTCTTCACACGTTGCATGACTCGCCCAAGTCTCTCGCCATGACTGTCCCCAATGTCGGGGACATACTAATGCTCTCGCAAGTTGCGTGGAAAACTGGACGTGCGTTCAGCTCAAGTCGGGAAGATGCACCCGCAGAGTTCCAGTCTGTCGAGATCGACATCAGCGGACTTGCACAGGCCTTGAAGCAACTGGCGGAAATGCTGCACGCCAACGCTGACGCCAACGTGATATCAAAGTCTGACTCTACCACCCAAGATGGGGTTGCACTGATTCTATCATCCTGTCAAAGAACAATAGACGATCTGGACTCCCTCGTCGATCGGTATCAAGTCATCAGGAAACGACGCACGCTTAACGGCTTTGCTATCGAGCGGAGCTGGAGCGATTTGGTGCTGGCCCAACATGAGACTGTCATGTGGACCACTGAAGGCGGAAACCTGCACGACCTGAGCAGTCTACTGCAGATGCACACAAAGTCCATCCAGTTGCTTACCGAGGCTGTACAGAGGCAGGTCTTGTCCACATGTTCCAATGAGTAGCGCTGACTTGGCGCAGTGGAGTGTTGTCGCAGCTCGAAAAAGTTGTGGCTGCCATGGCGGAGCGTTTCGACTCATTGTACGATTTACCTGGTAGCCTTGAAGATCAGTTGGACGAAGTTACTCGTTTTGTTCAGGAGCTTGCTCTTGCAAGCCCGGTAATCGCACCGCCAATACCACAACGGAATCCTGCAAGGTCACCAACCACAGAGTTGCCTGATCCATTCGGCACGGCGCCGATTCCATTGTCTCCCCCACCGCTGTCGCCTCGGCGGCCAAGTGCAAACGCGTCAACGTCGTTTTCGAGACAGCGCGCTGTGTCTGCAACCTCGGTGACGTCCGGATCCCTCAGTAGTGACGCTTCCCCTCTGTTCACAGGAAATGCTGAGTGGGCGACGACACCCCCGCGCAAGCGTGTGTCGGATTTCAGCTTTGGCGGCTCATCAGTTCGTGACTCTACCAGCAGCTATGCATCGTCCGCCTCGTCAGCCCCTTCGAGAGGCTCACTGAACGGTCGACATGCTTTCACCTCAGTCACTGAGTCAATCAGGCTACCCCTCACTCCGGAGCTCAGCGAGACTGTGCCGCCAAGAGTTAGCTCTCTGACACCACTTCCTCCACCAGCCATACGACCTACCTCGGCTCAGTCAACAGACATCAGTAGAGTAAAGTCGAATGTCACATTGAGTCCATTTCCTGCGCAACAAGAGAGCATAACAATGCTGCATCGCAGCTCCACCACAGCGAGTCAGAAAGCTGCGTTTGAGAAAGATGCTTTCCGCAACTCCGCAGTGTTATGTGATGTGTAAGTTCTCGCTTGGTTTAGAAGAAACCTACTAAGCCTTTTCAGCCGCGGCAAGCTTGTCGAATACTCGCAGCACACTCAGCCTGACCCTGACGCTCCAAGCGATATCGCAGATATCGAGATGGTAGGAGCCTGCGAGTCTTGTCGCATTGCTGTTGTGCGGAAACGCATCACCGACCCCGAATCAAGACTCGTCCGCGTAGTCACGTCGATCTGGGCACTTAGCGACGATAATGACGTCCGAGTTGAGCTGAAGATGGAAGATGGCGAGATGTACATCCCTTACTCTAGCTATTTCTCTCCTGTCAAGGCCAGCATTACTGTACCTTGTGAGCTGCGGTTTCACGATGTGAGATTCGGTAACCGCCTCGTCAAGTCCGCGCGCACCAGCTGGGTCAACTATGTCTTTGAAGACGCACAAGCCGCTGCGCTGTTCCAAAACGAAATCATGGGGCGCACTCTCCTTGCCACATTCCGCACGTCCAAAACCATGCGCATCCATGAGGGCGCGCTCTCCGCATTTGCATACGCGGAGCAAATGTGTGCGCTGGAGAACCTGCGTATCTGGGAAGACGCCGATACCGGTGCTGTCATCGGGCTGATACACTTCTCTGCCAGCTTCAGGGCAGGCTATCTTGCGTTCTACCTCAACAGCAGCACCAACCCGGTCAAAGTGCAGGACATCGGTGTGCGGGAAGTCAAGATCAAGGGGCTGAGGGTGCCCATAGCGGAGGCATTCAAAGCAATGCGGAAAGACAGCGTTGTCGACGATGGCGACACTATAATCGAACTCACAAAGCAGGAAAGCGGGAGCAGTGCTGGCAAAGACCGCCGGTCTAGTCCTGCCGGGGGCATTAAGAAGGGCAAAGGGCATGTCAAGGCGGCTGAGTCGGTCGATAGGAAAAAGGTCATCTCCGGCGCGAAGATTGAGTTTGCGAGCGAGGCGGAGAAGAGAGAGTTCTTGCTGCTGGTGCAGGAGTACCAGAAGCCGGCGAGGATGTGCGAGTTGCCGGATCTTTTGGGCGTGAATTGAGTGGTGAATGGTGGTGGATTGGGGCTCCTGGCAACTCTGTGCGGATGGTAGGTGGTGGGAGCCGAGGGCCCTCCTTATCGCAAGACGCGAGAAGCTCACTCGCATATGGCCTACGTCTGATTGGGGTGTGTGGCTGGATGTTAGTATGTTTTTAAGTTTGATTAGGGAAGCGAGTTGCCCAAAACCTTGTATATATGAATGGAGATACCGATCTCAAGTTTCCCTATTTGATTCTGCATCGTGCCAAGTGTACACTAGGACTAACGAGGCACCTCAGATGTGGCTTGTCCGCCAATTTTTGAAAGAATCGCTGATTGCTATGTTATATGCTACTTGATTTATATAATTGTGCTGTGCTTAGTGGAAGGATTAGACCTGGAAACGAGTTTGTCACAAGCTATCTTTTCTAACGAATGCAGGCTTTGGCTCAATGCGGGTTGAAATATACCATGTATCAATGGTGCTTCGTCAAAAGCCTTCTGTTTCAGATATCGGGTTGTAGTAACCACTGGGGTGTTTCCGAATCGGGGTTAGTTGCGGGACGTTCCACCGACTGCTCAGAATCGTCGCTTCTTTACTCCATCACTTACCATCACGCCTTTCGAAGATAACCACTCTCCCGTATTATCTGATTTTTTGCGTGAGAGGTAAAAATGAACACAACAATAGAGCGATGAACATGATATCGGATGCCTCCGTGTGTCACCTGGCCTCACTGCCTGACGAACTTCTCGTGGCCATCGCTTCGGAACTGCGTATCGAGCGTGGATT
Source organism: Phoma sp. YAFEF320 (assembly GCA_033444525.1). Classification (NCBI taxonomy): domain Eukaryota; kingdom Fungi; phylum Ascomycota; class Dothideomycetes; order Pleosporales; family Didymellaceae; genus Phoma; species Phoma sp. YAFEF320. The sequence goes on from JAVLWG010000037.1 coordinate 154,084, forward strand.
TCTCAACGATACGGACGCTGAAGAGCGACGTGTATGCAACAATGCAATTACGACACGCAGTCTGAGTGCTTTAGCGTTGACATGTCGGAAATTTCATGCTATTGTCACTCCACTTTTCTACCAATGCGTCATCCGACCTCCTCAGAAGCGTTCTAGGAATTGCTTGCTTCGGACGCTCATCAACAATCCGGCACTAGGTCAGCACATCCATTATCTGGAGATGGATGAAGGAGACGGCTATAGACCTAACCCAAATGAAGAATTTGACGGCTTGGACGTTGTCAAGGTTGAGTTGCTCTTGCAGCGAACGAAATGGCTTATATGGTCACCAGACTCAACAGATCCTGTCGTGGACATTGGAACCATTGAAAATCCGCTGCTCAAAGACCCGAAAGGCGAATTCTCAAGACGCGAAATTGCGGCCTTAGGGGCTGACCCTCTGCACCTGCTGGTCTCGTTCATGGACAATCTCCAAGAGGCTTCAGTCCCTGAAAGCATGTGTTGGCATCTGGCGTTTAGACATACCAAGCAGCATGAAAGGCTCAGACGTTTGTGGATAGGAGGGACGTCGCACTTAGGGCTTAGATCAGAATACAGAGCACCAGTCATTCTTTCCAGCACGGAGGGAAACCTTTCTGTCTATCTACAAGGCTGGACGGCTGGTGGGTTTGATTCGTTCCTACTCCAAAGCGCTCCCTATAGGCAAAAGCTCGCAGCTCGGCCTCCGATGAAGGAGCTGATCCTGAGTGTTCATGAGGGCGACCTATGGTTTATGAATATCCTACTCTCAGGATGTGGTTCTCTGGAGCGTTTCAGTTGTCGGTGGCATTGGACTGATAAACTTGTTCAAGATTTCCCTGTCGACCTTCCCAAACTGCACAGTTCTCTGTGCCAAGTCCAAGATTCATTGACGCACCTTACGATCGATCCTTCGGAATCTGCATGGCTTGTCGGTATGGACGAGATCGTACCATCTATGGGTAGTCTACGCAACTTCAAAGCCTTGAAGTATCTAGAAGTTACTGAACTCGTGCTTTGGGACGACGACGAGTCTGTGGATCCACCGCCGTTATCGGCCATCCTCCCTCCATCACTCGAGACGCTGATCATCAAGACCGAGTGGGATGACGATATTGGAGATGCACTGTACCAATTAGGTATCGATATCCCCGCTTTCTTCCCCAATTTGCAGAGCGTGGAGTGCACCTGGAGGCCTGCGCCAGGGCCTGTCGCTGAAGAGTTGATAAAGCTATTCGAAGCTTCAGGTGTTGATCTTAAGCTGAGCATAGAAGACGACATCGACTCCCAAGCTAGCGGTAGCTGAGGCCTGCCCTTGCCCTGTTCCATCGGCGCAATATCCGATCTTTTGCATGCAGCCAAAAAGATGTGGAGATTCTGACTCGCAAATCAAGTTGTTGCTCGTTGCGGACTGCTATCTCTTCTGTCACACGGTGACGCTGAAGATGACGCTGAGCCAGCGTCACCTCTTCTTACAAATCCAACATGTGGCTTGGCGCCTCCACCCACAACAAGAACATCGCAAATCCATAAAAGGTGGAATTGAAAAATGGGGTATAATCAAGTAACTATACATAATTCGACCCATTAGCAATTGTTGAATTACAGTACCAGTCATGTCGCCCGTCCAGCGTATCGCAACCATCACAAGCAGCTCCGGCGAAGAGCTGCGTCTAGGATACACAGACAGTCCTCCTACCCAATCAGATTCGAAAGGAACCATTCTCCTCATCCACGGCTTCCCCCAAACATCCTACCAATTCCACCGCGTCATCCCCTTGCTCTCCTCATCCGGGTACCGCGTCATAGCCCCCGACTACCGCGGCGCAGGCCTCTCATCCAAGCCATTGACCGGCTACACCAAGACCCAAATGGCCGAGGACCTTTACCTTCTAGTACAAGATTACCTCGGCATCGAAGAAAAAATCCACATCGTCGGCCACGACATCGGCGGCATGATCGCGTATGCATATGCCACACGGTACGCCGACGCCGTGGCAAGCGTTATCTGGGGCGAGTGCCCGCTCCCCGGGACTTCGAGCTATGAGGAGAACAAAGCCACGCCTGCGCTGTTCCACTTTGTGTTCCACCAGATCCGCGACTTGCCTGAGACGTTGATTGCAGGCAATGAACGCGCGTATCTGACGCACTTCTACAACAAGCTTGCGTTCAACAGCGCGGGAATCACCAGAGAGGATGTGGATGTGTATACGCTTGCGTTCGAGCAGCCTGGGGCTGTGCGGTGCGGGCTCGAGATCTATCGGTCATTTGAACGGGATGCGGAGGAGAATCGGAAGTGGTTGAAGGAGAACGGGAAGGTCAAGGTGCCGTCGCTTTTGATGATGGGTGCGCAGAGCGGGTTGGTGGAGTTTGCGCATGCGATGGCGGAGGAGACGCATGAGGGCGCCGAAGTGCTGCAGGTCGAGGCCAGTGGGCATTATATTGCGGAGGAGAATCCAGAGGGGTTCGCGAAGGGGGTTCTGGACTTCGTGCATGAGCACTGAACAATCTTTACATACGCTAATATCGCTTATCCCTCGAGAGCCACTCTACCCATCTCTCTTATACCGACTTCTCGCCCTCAAACTCTCTCCGTATCTCACCAACAAGAACGGCACTCCTGCACCCACTACACTTGAACACCCCAATAGCGTACACGCCCACTGCGGCCCCAGTCTCTCAAACATCTGCACTGCAAACAATGGAAACGTTCCACCCAGGATGTACCGCAACACAGCGTTGGACGCCATGGCGCTCGCGCTGTACAATGGCCCGTAGGTGTCGGTCATGTACATCATGCACGACATGAAGACCAGCATGTTGCCGTAGCCGAAGAGGCCTTCAGCAATAGTCGGGACGATATAGTGGACGCGGTATGCAGCCGTCCAGCCGTACCTAACCCCATCACATTAGCCCTAATACATACAATACAGCAGGACTGTTATGGACAACAAGTGCAACCAAAAGGACTTACACAAACAATCCCACAGTAATACACGGCCCGCCCACTATGGCCAACGGCAACCTCTCCTCCGGCACCAACCGACTCGTTGCAAACTCCGGCTTGGGCGCATTATTCGCAACCGCAGCGCGCACACGGGGTAAGTACCATTTCTTGCTGAAGAGCAAGATGGTGATGCTGGCTGCGACCACGCCTGCGCCGATGCTGAGAAACGTCAGGCCTGTGGAGAGGCTGTTGAAGGTGTAGAACTGCGCGTAGAGGCGGGGGAAGGCGGCGAAGAATGCTGTGTCTTGTTAGCTTTTTCCTACCCTGGTTTGCGTGGGGGGGGGGGGGGGGTGTTCAGAGAACAAAGCACACGCAAACAAGGGTTGACATACCATACAACAACCCGAAATTAAACGCACTGTACGCATTGAACGCCAGCACGATCGGCTCGGTAACCAGCATGTGCAGCGGCCGCGTCAGCGTCTTGGACGCGTAAACTCGCAGCGCTTTGCTCCAGGACATTCCCTCCAGCGGTGACGGCGGCACGGGGAGTCCCGTTTTCCGGGCGCGTTGGCGGAGGAGAACGGGCTTGTAGGACTCGTGGTAGAAGGGGGCGGGGAGGAGGACGAAAAGGACCGTGGCGAAGAGGATGAGCCACGAGGTCCAGCGCCAGGAGAGGTGAGTGGTTACGGCCGCGCCGAGGAGGGGCCCGATTGCTGGGCTGCAGGGTGAGGGGTGTTAGCATTTGAGTTTGAGGTGTAAACAGACAGGGCTTTGCTTGTCCTGTCACTTTCGTTGCCTTGCTCGCTTGACAGCAACAAGGCGGAGAGGAGGCGGAAACAACTCACTCACCCGAAAAACGGCGCCGCGACATACACAGCCATCGGCCCACTCCTCCTCTCCGGCGTCCACAAGTCACTCAGCGTCCCACTCCCCATACTCAGACTCGGCGCCGCGAACACGCCGGCCCAGAACCGCGTCACTACGATCGCGGCCATGCTCTGCGCGAAACCCGTGCCCAGCACGAATAGCCCGAACACCGGTAAGCTGAGGAAGACTACCGGTTTGCGTCCGTAGGTCTCGGAGAGCGGGGCGGCGAAGGGTCCGCCGAAGGCGAGCCCGAGTTGGTAGATGGAGAAGGCGAAGGTGGCGAGGAGAGGGGGGGAGGAGAACGAGGAGGTGATGGGTGGGATCGCGGGCGTGAAGACGCTGGAGGCGAAGGTGCCGACCAGCGCGATGCTGGAGATGGTGAGGGTTTGGAACCAGCGGCGGAGGGTGGACCAGTTGTGTGGGTTCAGAGGGTCGGATGGGCTGGTCCAGTCAAGTGCGGTTGGGGGCTTTGGGGCTGGGTGAGGGTGGTGAGGCGCTGGAGTATCTGTATGGGGTGGTGGAGGTGCAACTGCGTGTGGTTCCGCGAGAGGCACGCTATCTTTTTCGACATCGGTGTAGCTGGCTGGCCGCGTGGGTATCGCGGTGCTGGTCGTGGACCATCTGTTGGTGTTTGGCGCCAGCTGCTGAGCCATTGTCACCGTGCAAGCCACGGGCTCGGTAGTGAGGAGGGAATAGAACAGTTCACATTTTGACGCAGCAGGTGGCAGACTGCTGATACTGCAGCACGGTCATTGCGTTTCGTTGAGCTGTCGGCTGCACACCCGAGTTAAGACGCAAATGTCTCCTATCGAGCCTATCGACAAACCAGATTGCATGGCGTGTGTTGATGCTCCATCGGAATCTTTCTAGCACTCACATCGGGCGGGTTATTATGGGGCTGCCGACGATCTTAGCTCCAATTTTCCCGACAAGCGATTTGTTGGTGCTTGAGATTGTCTGCGGCTTTGCGTCACTTCAGAAAAACAATCCGATGCGACTAAACTCTTTGCGGGAAGGTGGGTGATAAAGGGTCTTAGACAGACACAAGCATTTTCGGGAAGGGATGCCGCCTCCTATGAGTATGTCATTGGCGATTGGTAGCTGCATGGAATCTATAGTCTAAGCTTCCGAAGGGACCTTGATCTCGAACTTTCCTGTTGCTTGCGGCTTGGACAACGCCCACAAAATGCCCTCGTCGATACACTGGTCCCAATGGTCCGAAGCTTTCAACGCCTTCCCGAACCGCCTGTGCCCATGAGGCACGCCCTTGAACAATCTGATCTCCGTCGGCACGCCGGCATCCGTGAGATTCTTCGCGTACAGCAACGCCTCGTCGCGTAAGGGGTCCAGCCCTGCAATGCCGAAGACCGTGGGTGGCAGGCCGCGGACTTCGTCCTCTGTTGCGTTGACTATGTTGACTTTTGTGTCCTTGAGATCTGCTTTGGGCGTTTTCAAGAGTCCTGTAAAGAATTCCACGGTCTTCATCGACAGAATTGGCGCGTCTTTGTTCTCAATGTACGATGACTTCCCAGGCGCGATCTTCTTCCCCGGTCCCTCGTCGTAGGTATACGGACTGGCAAGGCAGGGAATGATCAATATCTGGCCGGCCAGATCGGGGAGACCTTTCAGCACCTCGCTCTTCCCGAGGTGCTTCTCCAATGCCAGCGATGCCGACAGCTGCCCACCGGCGGAAACGCCGCCCACCAGCACTTTGGAGGGGTCGCCATTGAGCTCCTCAATGTTCTTATGGACCCACGCAAACGCGTCCTGGGAGTCGTTCCACGCGGTGGGAAACACGTGCTCAGGGGTGTGGCGGTAGTTGACATTGACGACTAAGACGCCCGTGTTGATGGCGGTCTGGGCGCACACAAAGTCTTCGCTGGCTATGCTGCCAAAGATGAAGCCGCCACCGTGGAAGTAGATGTAGACTGGGAGCTTCTCGGATTTGTCTTTCTTGACCGAGCGGTAGGTCCGGGCTTCGATAGGTGAGCCATCGCGGGTGGGAATTTTGTAGTCCGTTGTCGTGATGTGCGGAGCCAAGAATGGCATGCCAGCCGCGTTTCTCTCTTCACGTTCTTTGTTGACGGCATTTTTTAGGGCGACGGGGTCGATGTTGGTGTCGAAACTCAAGGCTGGCAGTGTCTTTTCGATGGCCAGCCATTCGTCCGAAGGACCACCATATTGGGAGAAGTCCAGCGCCATCGGAATCGTGATGTTTTAGTATAAGTTGTTGATGAGTTGAGACTTGGTAAATTGAACCCAGAAAAGCATTTTAAACAAACATGTGATGATGCAACACGCTGCCCTTGCTTCGCCATCTCATCAAGTAACCCCACCGCTAGCGCCAACCCCGCGTACGCGTACCTACCTACCTGCCGAGGCACAGTATGTCCCGCTTGGTCCGAGGAGCTGACGGTACGTTCTCACGGCATATTCTGATGAATTGTTTGAACTCCTGTGAAAGGCTCATTTGTGGAGAGAACATACATAGGACTATTGCAAGCCATATAGCGTGCTCGGCTTTCCTGTTTGGGATAGCCGCTGCTCCTAATAGAGTACCGAACCACCTCAGCACTTACAAAACTGCTGTCCTCAGTCAAAACAGTACCAACATTAAATCATGTCAAGTATCCCATCTCATCCACCTCCGCGGGGGCTCGAGGGCAAAGTCGCCATAGTGACAGGCGCAGGCTGCGCAGGAGACGGCATAGGAAATGGACGAGCGATATCGATTATGCTCGCCGACGAGGGCTGCAATGTCCTGTGTCTGGACTTGAACTTCGAATGGGCACAGAAGACAGCAGAGATGGCAACTTCCAGGTCGCCTAAGGGTAAAGCAGTGCCCTTGACATCTGACGTTACGAAGGCCAGAGACTGCGAGGCTGCTGTTGAGACTGCCTTGAAAGAGTTTGGACGATTGGACATTCTTGTCAATAATGTTGGCATTGGCGGTGCAGCAGGTACTGCTGTTGATGTTGATATGGATGCTTGGGCGAAGGGCCTCGAGATCAACGTTAGCAGCATGGTGCAGATGGCGAAATATTGCATTCCGGCGATGCAGAAGAACGAAGGAGAGATCAGAGGCAGTATTGTCAACATGGGCAGCGTTGCCGGGTTGAAAGGAGGTACGCCGCATTTGTTGTACCCAACAAGCAAGGGTGCGGTGGTGAACATGACGAGAGCAATGGCTGCGCACCATGCGCCAGATGGGATTCGCGTTAACTGCGTCTGTCCTGGAGTAAGGATCAGGTGTCTATCTTGAAGCAAGTGCTGATACAATTGTAGATGCTCTACACTCCAATGATGTATGCAGGAGGCATGAGCGAGGAGGCTCGAGAAGCCCGTCGAAAGAGAAGCTTGTTAGGCACCGAAGGAAATGGCTGGGACGCAGCTTGCGCAGTCACATTTCTAGCCAGCGATCATGCTAGGTGGATCACAGGAGCCATCTTGCCTGTCGACGCAGGCTCAACGGCGGCAGTAGGGATTGGCATGCCCAAAAGTGCGAGTGTCAATGGGTAAATGGATCTGGAACAACGAAGGCTGCGCGCAAGGCTGGTTGCTCTCGAAGAGTTGGAAGTGCGGGGATCAAATGTCCAGGATCAACCGGCCCCACAACTGCATTCGGAAGGTGTTGTCCTCTGCTATCGAGTTCCTTCTTCAAACAGATGTACCTGTCCTACCATCTCAAAATAGATCACTGAGGGCCAAGGCCAGCTGTGGGGCGGAGAATACTCAAAAAAGACCCATCTTAGTGATTGCACCAATCGGAGCATTTCGGGGCTGGCTTCTGTTAGACACCATCCCAGATTCCGCATCCTTAACACTGCTTTTCCATAATCTATTTGTCTTGGTCTTTGCACGTATCGAAGCAGTCATTCGTGGAAACATGATTGTAATCTTTGTAGCGAACCACAAGCAGAACCGTGTGATAGACTTTCATTTCGCAAATCGGCCAAACGCCGAACGATACCTCCAATTAGGGTCGCAAACATGACATAAATACATGGAGTTGCACACGCCCTTCTGCTAAGCCTCCGCAAAACAAGAGCAGAGAGATGAAGCTCTTCCAAACTCTCAGTACGTGCGTGCTTGCGCTCTCCTCTCTGGTCAGCGCCGCAAGCTTCTCGAACCCCTTGAAGAAGACAGATGGCTCGGATCCTCACATCGTCTGGACTGGTGGATACTACTATCTCATGACTACAACATGGACGAACCTCCAAATAACTAAGGCGAAAACTATCGAAGGTCTGAAGACGGGAGAAAGGCGAACAGTATGGACAGACTCGAACACCAGCAGGTACGTTTTATGACACGGGATATAACATCTGGTATGACACAGAGCTGACGCTGACCAGAAATGCCAACATGTGGGCTGTAAGTATTTGATGCTAGGAAGTGACAATGGCGAATTGACATTGGACCACAGCCAGAGCTGCATTATTTTGACGGCATATGGTACATCTACTACACAGCTGGTCACAGCGCAGACCTGGACCTGCAGCGTCCCCACGTCCTCAAGGGTAAAGAACCGTTCCTGTGCATATACGGCCAAAATGTACTGACATTTATGTAGGCGGTTCCGACCCTTTTCAACCATACTCCTACCTTTCAACACTAACCAACGTCTGGGGCATCGACGGCAGCATCTTGCGTTTCAGCGCCTGGGGCAACTACTTCGTCTGGTCGTGCATGTCGAACAAACTCCAGTCGCTCTGTATTGCACCGCTCACTTCGCCCGGCAAGATCGGTGCCACCAAGGTTCTCTCAACTCCCACCCAGAGCTGGGAGAAGAATGGTGCTCCTGTCATGGAAGGCGCTGCTGCGATGTACTACGGCGGAAAGACGTATCTTACCTATTCTGCCAGCTACTGCTGGACTGCTCAATACAGTCTGGGTCTGTTGACGTGGAATGGCAGCGGTGATCCATCTTTGAGTGCTAGTTGGACCAAGTCTGGTCCCGTCTTTACCTCCGCGAACAGCAACTATGGCCCAGGACACAATGGGTAAGACCTCTTCGCGCCCAGTCAGTTGAGTCACACTGACAGAAGTACAGCTTCTTTACCAGCCCTGATGGCAAGGAGATCTGGAATGTGTTCCACGCTACTGCTAACAGCAACGGAGCTTGTGATGGAAATCGATACACTATGGTGCAGAAGGTCAACTGGAACTCGAACAACACACCGAACTTTGGTGCACCTGTAAAACTGGGTACAACGCTCTCCGGCCCGTCGGGCGAGTAGTGCAACTCCGCGGCACCTTGTACATGACTCTACAATCTAGGAACGAATATGTCTGTGCTCGGCAGCGATATAGGTAGGTTCGGTCTTCGTGCGCGCGTGGATATCCTGTTATTTCCGCGGCTCTTGGTGTGGCTTGTTGCACAGATGTTCTGTTCAGTTGTCCGTCGGATAATTTTCGAAAGACAAAAACATGACCATAAAGTCTGTTCATATTGCAGGAAGCTCCTCCGTTCATCAGTTGTGATTGAACGCTTACCTTATGCTTGCCTCGCACAACAGTAAATTTTGAACATGCATGTTAAGAGGTGAAGAGGTGTTTCGAGCGTGAAGCTACTCAGGATTTCAGCCGCTTTCCGCGCGCGGCACAAATGTCCCGGTTGTGGCGCATGACGCACCAATAGCGTCCATCGCGACATCGCTCTTCTCTTACGCAAGGGGCGCGCTCTGGCGATAGCACAAAGATTGCGGTACTCCTGTTTGATAGTGGCTAAAATTTTCTGGGCCGTGGCTGATGTCGATCTTGATGAGTATGATACAAATGTACTTTGGCGCGTCATCGCGAGATAAGGGTGCTGCCGACATCTACCACTATGAACTCAGACCGCGAAGCAATGGGCGACGACCTGGAGAAGCCTCAAGCCAGTTCCCAGATCCGACAGCGTCTCGATGCTGATATCGACGCAAAATGGGCAGATCTAATTCTTTTGGGGTGTTTCTTTTGCTCCGGTCTTATCGATAGTATGGCATTTAACATGTACGCATGTTTCGTTAGCATGCAAACTGGTCAGTACCCATCAAAATGAAAAACCCTGGACCAAGGCTGATATCGTATAGGCAACACGATCTTTGTCGGGCTGGGAGTAAATGGACAGCCTGACTCCTCGCCTCGTTACTCCTGGGCGAAGTCTTTAGCAGCCATCGTATGCTTTGCACTTGGCGCACTGTTCTTCTCGACCTTTCACCGGTTCTTTGGCCCCCAGAAACGATGGGTGTTGGTCTCGTCATTCGCCATCCAGACGCTTCTCATCGCTGTTGTCGCCATCCTCACCACAATTCCAGCCATTCCCAACCAACCTCCGGTTGTCATCCAACAAAATGACTCCGAATTCCTGAGGTTCACCATGCCGAGCAGCTTTCCCGGTTCCGACTTTGCTGCAATTACCATCCTGGCTTTCCAGAGCGCGGGTCAGATCGTTGCCAGCCGTGCGCTGAAGTACAACGCGATGCCGACTGTAGTCTTGACGAGTCTATACTGCGATCTCATGAGCGATGCACAGCTGTTCACTGCTCCACTTGGTCAGAACGCAGATAGGAACAGACGCTTCCTGGGAGCTGTGCTATTATTATGTGGTGCCATATCCGGTGCGTTCCTCACCAAGTCTGACGCTGGTTTCAAGGGAGGCCTGTGGATCGCAGTCGGCATCAAGGCCACAATGACTGCGGCTTGGTTCTTCTGGAAGCAGAAGAAGACTGTCGCAAAGCAATAAAACGTACAGTCTCTGTAGCTTTACTGGATAAATAGGGGAGACAAACTTCAATAATTCAGTTTGACCTGCTGGCGCTCATGACGTCATCGCCCAACAGGCTCGTATCAAAAGAATGTCTTCAGAGCTCTTGAGAGGCTTGTCATCAATAATGAAGCGCACGCGTGATATCCAGCATGATCAAAATAGGTACATCTGTGGGACAATCCATCATCTGATCTTGGTTGAGGGGCGGCAGCTGCCGCACCAGCCCCTTGCATTTCCGTGCGCATGTGCATGTACCCCGGAATCTCCGCACTGACTGCAGCCTAGCGTCATCATTGCCGCTTCCCTCATCCTGAACTCAGCTCATCCATCTCATCCTTCCAACAAACATTGATGTTCAGCTGGCTGGCATCATTATAACATCAATCGTATCAAGTTCGAGCTTCCAGCACGCATGATGGACGAGAAGGCACCGCTCATCCCTCGCTTCGACGCGTCTCGCGCGGTTCCGGAAGCGGCTCCGCGTCAGCAACGCTGCGCAGCTAAGAAGACTGCCTTGAGAGTGCTGGGTGCCACTGCTGCTGCTGGAGTACTCTACTACAGTATTCCTGAAGGTAAGAGCATTGTTGTGCATGCAATTGTTCCATGGCTGACAAGATTTACACAGCCGCCTCACACTCAGCTAAGAGCAAGCTATGCTTGACGCCAGCGTGTGTACATGCTGCTTCAGAGATCCTCTACAACCTCTCGCCAAACTACAAGGAGATCGACCCATGTACTGACTTTGAAGAGCTCGTCTGTGGCGGTTGGCGGGATCGTCATGATCTACGCCCAGACCAGGGTGATGCCTTTACAGGAACCATCATGAACGAGAACTCGGAGTTGCTTCTTCGCCACATCCTCGAAGCTCCGTATCCCAAAGACTCTCAGGTGAGTATTTCTCATGGATTATAGAACTAGATTAACAGTCTTTCTATAGCACTCATACTTCTCGCCCATGCAACTTGGGACTGAAGAGAAGTCTGCCGATGAAGAGAACTTCGACAAGATGAAGGCTGTCTATGACGCTTGCCTTGATGAAGACAAGATCAAAAGCCTTGGCACGAAGCCGCTCCTCAAAGTCCTCGAGGAGATCAAGCAAGCGTATCCAGAAGGCGACGCTGCATCTCTCCTTGCGAGGTACGGCGTCACTGGACTCATTGCTACAGGAACAGGTGCCGATGACCGTGATCCTGACACTGTTGTTGTTTCAGTCGCCGCACCCTACTCCTTTGGTCTGCCAAGTAAAGAACGCTATGAAGACGATAAGTTGGTGAAGAAGTACCGAGATGTTGCGGTAGAGGTCCTTCAGGCATTGTACCCGGATGCGAAGGAAGAGTCATTCTCCAAGATTATTGATTTTGAGAAGAAACTGGCCGCTGCTTCTCCTAGTACCGAAGACCGCGAGGATGTGACCAAGTACTACAACCCGATGGCTCTGGACGACGCGAACAAGCTAGCCCCGGAGGTTGATCTCAAGGGGTTGCTCCACGAACTAGCGCCCAAGAATGTCAACATTGACCGTGTCATTGTCATGGCGCCTGAGTACCAAAACAAGTTGTCATCTATCCTTAACGAAACAGACAGCGAGGTCGTCATGAACTACTTCTTGTGGAAAGCCGTCCAGTCTTTCTCGGGCTACATTGATGCAGATGAGGTCAAACCTTATAAGCGGTTCGTCAATGAGCTTGCTGGCAAGGTTGGTCAAACAATGTTTTACTTCAACTCCCTCCATACTGATCTTTTCAGGACCCCGACTCCACACCCGAACGATGGCGCAAGTGTGTTGGTCATGTTGATGACGGCGTTGGCTGGATCCTGAGCAGATTCTTCATCGAGAAGGCATTCTCTGCTGATGCGAAGAAATTCGGTGACACCATCATTACTGACATCAAGACTGAATTTGCCAAGAAACTTCAAGCGACGAAGTGGATGGATAAGGCTACCACAAAGCTGGCAATCAACAAGGTTCACAACATCATTCAGAAGATCGGTTATCCTACGAAGAGCCCGAACATCATGGATCCTCCTAGTCTTGAGAAATACTATGACTCCGTCAACGTCTCCTCCGACGCCTTCCTTCAGAATGCTCTTTCTATCCGTCGATTTGCGATCGAAGATGAATGGTCGGCACTAGGCAAGCCCGTCGATCGCGACCAGTGGGGCATGACAGTAAGTTGAAAATTACATTATCGAACGGAGGTCGCACGAACTGACATCTGCAGGCATCAACCGTCAATGCCTACTACAACCCACCCGGGAATGAGATTGTCTTCCCTGCAGGTATCATGCAATTTCCGGTCTTTGACGTGAACGTCCCGGCGTACATGTCATATGGAGCATTCGGATCTGTTGCTGGTCACGAGCTCAGCCACGCGTTCGACTCTACTGGCCGACACTATGATCAAAACGGCAACTACACAGACTGGTGGTCGAACTCCACAGTCGATGCGTTCAGAGAACGCGCCGAGTGCTTTGTGGATCAGTATGCGAAGTTCTCTGTACCAGGCACAGACGACAAACCTCTTCACGTCAATGGGCGTCTCACCTTGGGCGAGAATATCGCAGATGCTGGCGGATTATCTGCTTCCTATCAGGCCTGGAAGCATCAGTCTCGCAAGAAGCCAAACCAGGATCTCCCTGGTCTCGAGCACTTCACGCAAGACCAGCTTTTCTTCGTGACCTACTCAAACTGGTGGTGCGGTAAGTCGCGTAAGGAGAACGCTATCAACAGGATCTACACTGATCCTCATGCCCCCAAGTGGGCTCGCATTCTGGGCACCATGGCGAACAGTCGCGAATTCAGGGAGAGCTTCCAGTGCAAGGAGAAGAAGCCTACTTGCCAGCTGTGGTGAGCTTAGATATGAGACCGCATGTCACATGATCTTGTGTAGGTAAAGACTGTACCTCATTGTATGTATTACTGCAAATCGGAGTCCTTTGTCTTTGATATCCACAGTACAAAGTCTGTCATCCGTACTTGACAACATCCCCAACTCCCAAATACAGTTTCAACCCCACAAAACCCCCTTAAGGCAACTCGAACATATCCCCATCCCACCCATACTGACTGGACAACCTCTTCCCAAACTTCCTCGCCTCAGTAGCCCTCAACTCATGCTCAGGATGCGGCTCATGAATCTGCACCTTCCCCGTAACCCCCAATGCTTTTAATGCATCACCAGGCCAGAACTGCCACGCCGAGCCCATTAGCTTTTCCGAGCCGAAGCCGACATTGCCCATTGCGCGCTTGAAGTCTTTCCACTTGATGGCTTTGGCGGGGCCGGAGTACTTGGGGGATGCCATGTGGAAGAGGGAGCGGAATACGGTGTAGTCCCGGGCGTTTAGGGTGAAGGTGGAGCGTGCTGGGTGAGGGGCTTCGAGGTGTTGTTGGGGAGATGACTCTGAGGCTGGCTGGTTGGTGGAGGATTGCGCCTTGCGTCTTGTCTTCTTGGTCTTGACGTCAGATTTGATGGGCTCAGTGACAGAAGTAGTCGCGGTCGGTTCTTGCCTGGCCGGCTCGATGATAGGCACGTAAGGGGCGGTCTTTGCCGGTATTGAAGCTTGAGGTTGAGTCAATAATTTGGTGGCCTCTGCGCTAGACGATAGCGGTGTTTGCGGCTTTTGTAGCTGTCTGGAGAAGTTCTGCTTAGCACTGAACAGCATCTTACCCGTCTGTTTCTCGAACTGCTCATCAATGCCTTCCCAAAGTTTGTGAGCCCCGATTCTGCTTCTCTCCATCAATTCTTCTTCATTTTGCTTGACAGGCCATCGATCGGGGAGAATCGCGTTCAGCAGTCTGAAAAGCCGAATGTCTAAGACATCTTTTGGAACCTGAGACTTTGTAAGGAAGGACCTCAGTGTCTCATTCTTTTGTAAAGGGCCTGTGACCTTAGTCCGGCTACGTGATCCACGTAGATTCAGCCTCATTACGATCCTCCGGTCTTGGGTTTCATCTTGTCGGTGACAGACATGCGGTCGAAGTTACCTGTAATCTGCAGAGCGTGGTCGTGAAGATGGTTGGAGTTTGGTTGACATTCGTTGTCTGAGTTGAGAGTCGACGTCGCTGATCTAGTTGCGCTCTGCTCCCATAGCTAATGCGCCCTTTGAGAGATCAGGTCTTTCGGCTGCTCTAAAGTCTGGATGATGACCCTTCGGCATGTTCGGCCAAGCATCGAGAAGAATCTTGCGTCTCTTCGCCACGGTCTTGCTCTGCCACCTTAGATGGAGGAGGGCTTCGTGTCGGACTACAATTGCATTGAGCATCGTAAAGTCATCGCATATGTTCTGAGAGACCGCTGCAGAATGCACTTCAATCGCATCCACCACGTCAGGTGTAAGCTGCTTATTTGCATGCACATGGGAAGTAAGCTCGTGCAGCCCCATCACGCTTATTCTACTGGAAGCATTAGCCAGTTCCTTTGATTGGTGCACCCGCGCAGCTTGCTGCGTACCAGACATGAGCCGTGAATCGCTCTCCATGCCGCGAGTCGGTGTAATCGCTTGTCGTTGGGTTTCGAAGGTCTTGTTGCCACCGCTGAGAAGTTATCACGGTAGGCCGGCTCGTATGGAACCGACGCGTGTGGAACAAACGCGCTAATAGAAGTGAAAGAGTCTTTGGCAACAATAACATCCTCCCGAGGTCCCATATTTACTCAAATCACGTTCATCTGCCGAAATTCCAAATTCGATCTAATGAGATCACGATTTATGCCCATCCTTGATCTCTCCTCTCTCTTTTACAAGGCCCGACATACTCTCGCCGATATCTGAATCCAGCGCTGAAAACCCTTTGATCACACCCTCACGATCGCCCAATGTGCTCTCTTGACTCATCTTGAACTTCCCCTCCAATCGCTCCAACTTAATCTCGATACCAATGATGGCTTTCTGCAACAACCCAATATAACTCTCCGGTGCGTCCGCTACCTTCCAAGCGTTCTGCCTCCCATCTTTGCCGTCATAACCCATGATCGATGCTTCTGCGTGTTGCGACAGGTCGTGAATCTGCCTGGACAGGAACGCGCCGGTCTCCGGTGACTTGGAGTCGAAGTAGATCTTAGCCTTGCCGTAGGCTTGGGCAGCAGCATAATTCCACGTGGGTACGACCTTGCCGGAGTCAGGCTTGGTCTCGGTGTAGAATTTTGGCGTGACATAATGATGTGTTGTTGCTGTGAAAAGTACAAGAACCTCTTCTTCAAGATAAGAACCGCTTGTCTTAGAGGCAGCCTCCAGGTTGTCGATCATTGTCTTGCTCTGGGGGTTTGCTCGCGCAAGATGGCCTCGCAGGGTCCCGAGCTCGGTCTCGCTTGACTCATCCTCTATATCCAGGATCCAAGGTATGTGGCTCGCTAATATAAGTGGGTGACGCTGGGAAGGGATGGCTGTAGTGAGGACACCGAGCGGATTGCTGCGAATAAGTTGTCGCAATGTCGCAATCGACGTTTCGGCATGCACAGCTCGTAGATACATGTTGTATATTTCTGGAGGAACGCGTTGTTGTCAGACTGATGAATGCAGCCTCACAGTCTTATGATGCTCTTTCACTCTGAGTGCAGATCGTATATGTACTCAAATCAAAAACAGCCTTGAGTTGCTCGAATGACATTCAAGGATCTTACTCATCTGTGTTGTTCTAGAAGAAAGCTTGTCAATCGAATGCGCCCTATTGCTACGTCCGGTACACGCTCTAAGCGCTGCGGATGGACCGGGAAAACAACGGAACTGCTGTTTCTGTCACTTCGATTCGAGATAATCTTCTGAACACTCGCAAAGTACTGCATTGTTTTGTCAGGGTCCAAGCTAGTGTCGTCTGAAACTTTCGCTTAGGTAGAACCCCGCTTCTTAGGATTGGTTTCTGGAAGACGTGTCGTTGAGACCTGGAAAGAATGAAATTCAAGCACCATATGCATCTTGGATCAGACCGCTCCGGAATGCAGCGCCTTGCCAGCTCCGACAAGACTTTCAATGTTCGGAGGACTCAATTACAGAAGTGCAATTGCCTATCAGGACCAATTACCTACGCAGTCATCTTGTAAGTACCTCGTCGAGGCTGACCGGGTCCTGTGAAGTAGGCAACGAAAATCGCCTGGGGCATGACGTCATAACTCAGACACCGCGATAGATCGCCGTGTGCTCGAAGGACTTTGTAGCTTTAGGCTCCTACGATATTGCGGTCAGTTTCTTTGTAAATCAAGCTGTGAAGTGGCATCTTGTTTTTCAGGGCTTCAAGTACAGATCGCTTCTCACTTATCTCTGTCCCGCCATGGGAGAATAGGCCCGAACCGAGGTACAAATTGTTACAAATGAAGTCACAACAACTGCTCCGTAAAGCCACAACAAGTCAGCTCACTTAGACTCACATCGTGGCCGACCTGTCGGGCATCAACTCCACAGGTTGCGCCGGAGATCAGGGCTGACATCTATGTACACATAATAGACGGAGCAAGAAGAACGTACATCGACCGGGCCAGAAGATAAGATGCTTACGGAGCGGCACATCAAATCCCGACTGCGGGGAAATATTGCCTATCTGGCGGCTTGCAATACGCCCGCAACGCACCTTATAATAACATTGGCCAACTTCATTCAATTCCTGTGCGTATAATTCCCGACGTGATATAGTAATTCCGTAATCGTGATGTTGCAGCTCAAAGCCATCATCGCTGCATTGGCGTATTGCTGTTTAGGCGCAGTGAGCGCATCATACGACACGCATCAATTGCACTTTCAGCATGCAATACGTCTCATGGAGGAGAGTCCGTTGATAGACTCACATATTGATTTGCCGCAAATTCTGCGATCCCTCAGTAAGTAACGTGTTGATTCAGGCTTCGGAGCATTTATGCGTGGATGGAGCTTACCTCTTCGTTCTTCAGGTAGAACACCACTCGACGCCATCCCTATGATGAACACTCATGTCCCTGGCCACGTGGATATTCCCCGACTCCGAGAAGGTCGGCTTGGTGCCGCCTTCTGGACTGTTTGGACACCGTGCCCTTCTTCTCCAGATGACGATCCCGGGCCTGACTTCACGAAACCCACAAACGCTGTGAGAGACTCGATTGAAATGGCCGACCTTATTCATCAGATGATCGAGCAGCTTCCAGATCTGGAGTATGCTCGATCGTCTGCCGACATCATGAAGAGCTTCGGGGCTGGGAAGATTGCGAGCCTGATTGGTATGGAGGGCACACACTTCCTCGGGAACTCTTTGGGCGTTTTGAGAGTCTTTGCGCAGCTAGGTGTGAGATATGTCACCCTCACTCATATCTGTCACAGTGCTTTCGCGAGCTCTAACGGCGCTGGCAAGCCAATGACTGCGGTGCACGAGGGTAATGGCTTGACACCTCTTGGCGAAGAGCTTGTTAGTGAGCTCAATCGCGTGGGGATCATGATCGACCTGTCACACACATCCGATACGACGATGAGGCAAGCTATCGCTCTGTCAAAAGCGCCCGTTGTCTGGACCCATGCTGGATCGAGAACGCTGTGGGACCACCCTCGTAACGTCCCAGACGACATCCTCAGACTTATTGGAGATGGGCCAAGTAAGAACTCTGGCGTTGTTCAGTCAGTATTTTACCCGCCTTTCATAGGTCCTGTCGACAGTGCGAATACATCGCGTGTAGCCGATCACATCGAGCATATCGCAAGCATTGTGGGACGGAAGCATGTGGGAATCAGCTCAGACTTTGACGGCATGTATTCCTCCGTCGAGGGCCTAGAAGACGCATCGAAGTATCCAAGTCTTGTGAGTTACTCGCCGCGAGCTGCACCAACTCAATTACAGGCTAATCACGATTAGATTGTGGAGATGATTGAGCGTGGTTGGACAGACGATGAAATCAAGGATCTCATGGGCAGAAACGTCATGCGTGTAATGGATGAAGTTGATGCTGTAGCCGCATCCCTGAGAGATCAGCTTCCTTCTGTGGCAATCTGGGAAAAGAGACAGGACTTACCTGCCAAGTGGGGCGGCGAAGGGGATTCCTACTATCCGTATGACGTGAGGGCTGCACAAAGCAAGCTCTTTACAGCGCACGATGAGCTGTAATAGTAATCATCTTTCGTCATCAGCGATAAACGCTGTCAAGATTCAATAAATCCAGACTGCAGTGTGCACATTAAGATTTTGGTGCCTTTATGCCTTTTCTACTCAATCTATAATGGTACTGACTAGCACGACTCGACCTTGAGTATGTGGCAATTTACCGGTAACAGAAGACCTGCGAGATCAACACAGGGTCTTCATATTCATGGCGGTATGGACAATCCATCGGTCCCATCTTTGCAAGCAACAATCATAACATGTCATTCATCAATGTCAAATGATAGCAAACGCGAGAGCCAGGAGAAACAGAACAGTTACGCGTCCTCACCCAGTCTTGACAGGCTGAGACAGTGTCAGCCCAGTCTGATGGTCTGGAGATCACCGGGCCAGGACTTCTGCTCGATGTACTGCCCATCAGAATCATGGTACCACGCATATGAACTAACGTTGGAGACTCGCTCCCAGTACCCTCCCACGTTGCGTAGTAGGATATGAGGAATAGACAAAGGTACGGAATTTCTGTCCGTGGGTGTGAGTGATGAAGGCCTCCAAAGTGCGTATCCTTCCAATGACTGCCCTATGATCCCTTCTGGCAAACACAACCGCCAATAGACTTCTTGGTATGACAAGAAAATCCCATTCGCCAAGTCGAATTTCACATCTGGATAGCCGTCGCTACTGGCTGCTCTCTCCAAACCGTGTATTGCTATCAGATAGCCCTGGATATGGATATACTGACTTAGTCCCTCGACGCTTTGCGCATGAAAGTCATGGTCGGCGGCGCATTCATGTAAGCCCAGAATGGTCCCAGATCTGAGCTCAACAGCGATTTCAGAGTCCATATGCCAATCAGGTTTCAAATCGTACTCTGAAATACCATCCCAGGCCACAATGTGAGTCCAACCAGTCCAGGACCAGCTCGGGAAGTTTATGCGGCGAACACTTTCATTGTTCAAGTCGAAAAATAGACTCTGGATCATTGCTGGGAGGTCAAAGGCAGCGTGCTCAAGTTTCAGGTAAGGCATGCCCCATAGATGGTAGATTCGGAATTGACGTTCATATGTTGCTAATATACCAAGAAAAGCGTTGAGAGCGTCGTTTTCAAAAGACAATGTGCGTCTAGTGTATTCTCTGATGGAATTGTACACGTCCGACGGTTTGGAGAGCCAGGTGTTTTGAGCATACAGCCAGTCAAGTTCACCAATGTTATCGACTTTCCTGCCGAGCAAGTTCAGCCACTCGCAGCTCACGTCTTCTGGACTCTCAAGATAGACCTGACTGTCTGTGAAATACAAACGTCTTTGCGAAAGCAAGGTCTCTTGATACGTCCAGGCTCGTTGTGCCCACGTGCTTCTCTTAATATCCCACGCGCATGGTATCATCTGGAGGTAACCTGAACCCCCAAGATGTAAGCAAGGAAGATCCTGACGGGGTCTAGTAACTCCAGGGAGACCGTGCTGAGGATCAGATCCTGCGCAAGCCACGATAGTAACGACCGAATTAGCGTATATTGTATCCATCCTCTGGATTAGGCGATGTCGTTG
Source organism: Phoma sp. YAFEF320 (assembly GCA_033444525.1). NCBI lineage: Eukaryota > Fungi > Ascomycota > Dothideomycetes > Pleosporales > Didymellaceae > Phoma > Phoma sp. YAFEF320. Next base: position 174,264 of record JAVLWG010000037.1, read on the forward strand.
TACCTGATCGTCCTGAGGTATGCAATATCTATCAACCCACAAGTATCGATGACCGAGCTCAAGACACACGATCAGACTGTCTTCGACGGTTGGTGGGAGTCGTGCCAGTGTGGTATTGATTCCGTGTTGCTCGCTCGAAGTCACAGGAGCGGCACCCCAGACGTAACTTAGAGTAACGTACTCTTTTGTTTCGTCAATGGGAACGATAGTCCTCGTGTTGCAATCGATCACAAGCAGTGAAGAGCTTTCGCCTGACAATGTCCTGTCATGTGTTGGCCTGATTGTACTTGCCCGGACCCAAGCTTTGACCGGGCCCCAATCTATCTTTGGCGACATTGTATCTGCCAACAACATCGAGGGCGAAAGCAACAGAACCGCAATTTCACTGTAAACTGCCCTTTCATTGGAGCAAAGCTCGCAATACGAGAAGCCATCTTCCAGACGACCAGAGGGAAAGCCATGCCTGATGATACCAGGATCAATTATCTCCTCAAGATCCAAAGCGCAGTTCTTTAAGCAGAATAGCTTTCCTAGTTCGACGTCATGTAGTAAGCCTAGTGCCCGAAAGCAAGAGCCAGTAAAGTTGCACAAGTCGCACTTGCGTGATTCCAGGGTAGAAGTCGGCGCGATGGTGATTCTTATTCCATCTTGCATAAGAAAAGCAGGTAAATCGACTGATGCACATCCTGAGCAAAGGCTTGGGCGGTTTCGGGCAATCTCTTGCGCCATGCTTGATGTGTACAGCGACTGGCTCTTGCAACTCGACGATAGTTCGTGCGCCTGCGGTATGTGTGGATTTCGGGTGAGCACACAATATGCTTGGTGGTGATAACGATGTCGCGATACAGCGTCCAGTGTCCCGGCTGCAGAGACGAATGAATGCGCAATATGCGGGAGACGTACAGTTCTCAAGGCTGAGGATGATGCGGGGGCGATCGCGTGCCACCTCACCCACCAGTGGTATCAGCAAGGCTGAGAAACAGAATTCTCACAGTCAAGACTCTGAAACTAGTGTGAGTGCACAAGATCTATCCAGATTGACTAACATCCCTCGCAACGTTCGTAGCGCCGAAATACTAGTCCTCAACCTGCCCTCCCTCAGCCTCCCCTGAAAGTTCGTACCCCGCCTACGGCCGCCGCAGTGCCCCACCCCAACCTCTCATGCCAAAGTCGCTGCTTACATGCGCACAGGCAGCACACATACAGTGTACGTACGGCGCTTAGCCTTGCAATACGCTTCTTCGGGCTGCTGACCGGCTTATGCTGATCAGTGTGCACCATAGTGTGCACGTCTACAAGAGTGAGCGGTTCTTGACTATACTATGCTCTTGCCTTGCGCGCAATAACATATATTTTGAATATAATTAATTCAAGATAAGCCTGCTCTCTTCACTTTTAACCCTACTGTGTTCAAATCACAGCCTGTTGTGTCGAATTTTACTTCGTTGGTGCACTAGGGACTACCGCAGTCTGGTACCACGGAGCCACTCCATTGAAAACGAATCATTGCTACATGTGTTGACCGAATCGACTCATGCGCCTCCAGGCCCCAATATCATTGAAGCCATCGGGAGTTGCTCCTTGTATTGAGTGGCTGACTTACGGTTGTTGTAGCTGTATAGAGGAACAAGTTGGTACAACCCGATGGGGAAGTATGCTTGCTATCCAATCATACCCACTTCCGGTGAACATCAGCCAGCATAACTGAACACTCCCCTTCTTGTCCCCACTATAAATAGAAATATTAGAAGTATGTGGCGCTTCTCCTCTATACACGCTACGCATCTGCAATCTTACTAGATCAACCAAAATTATCACGCAAAGACAACATGCAACTGACCTTACCCTTAACGCTACTCCTCAGCCGACCCCTAGCTATGCTACTCGCACCTGGCCTCCTAGGTTCAGGTGCATTGCGACTCACTTGAACTATGCTTCTGCCAACAGCCTTAAGAACCTCGCAACAAGCACCTAGTGAAAACCAAAGAAGCCTACTGTTACTCCCCAAAGGTTCTTGGTACGTAAAGCGCGAGCAGAATTGAGTAGAGAGCTTTGCAGGTAGCTGTCTATCTGCAAATGCCACAAGACCGGGCTCTGACCACCCATCGAGGTCCTCGTTTAAACGAGTCGCGGTTCTGATACTTTTGGCGGCGGGAGATGTGGCCTGGAATCGATGATACCTTCTGGCGCGAATTTTGTTATTCATTCTGGCCCGCCTTTTTCGATTTCCTTTGCGAGGTTTTGTTGGTGGGGGCTGCCAAGCCTAGACGAAGGCGTTAGGAAAGAGTTATGGTTGACATGAAGGCAGAAAGTCGATATGAGCAAGGTGTTAGGTTGCTGGCCCTTGAAATCATGTTACTCATGCTAATCTATCTTCAGCAGCGAAGGATATCGACCAGGGAGTTGAGGATGGCTTCAGCATTCCAAACCTAAGCGTCATCACTGTTGAATTCTGTAAACATTAGAGCGAGGCGGAGATTTCAGGGAGCCAATACAAGATAGTGGCGCCTCCGAGCGTCACAGCAGAACCAACACACTCTCGCAAACCCCCCATGCAACGCGCAGGGCGGCCTAATAACATTTATACATTTTCAACACGTCAAAAAGTTATATACAAGAATGCCTTTGTCTCTCCTACTCTGACTCTATCTGCCTTACTACCCCCAACAACGCCAACTTGGCCGAAGCAAAGCCGGCACAAGCCCGCGCTTAGTTATCGCCGTTCTTGGCCTTGACCCAGGCAATCAGCTCCTTGAGGGTGAACTCAGCAGGGAGCTCGGTGGAGGCACCAGCACCAGCCGAAGCCGAGGGAGCAGGAGCGGCGGCAGCGGAGGAGGCGGCGACGGAGGAAGCAGCAGCAGCGGCGGAGGAAGAAACAACGGGGGTCTCAGCAGCGACCGAAGTAGCAGCAGCGGAGGTGGCAGCCGCAGCAGAGGTGGCAGCGGCAGCAGTCGAAGTAGCAGCAGCCTTAGTCGACGTCGCAACCGCCGCCTTGGACGAAGCCGGGGCGGGCGCATCGCCCTCAGCCGCGCCACCGGCACCAACCGCGGTCGTCAAATCGCCGCTCTCGATATACACGCCGCTGAAGAACCAGTCCTCAGCACCGGCAGCATCGTTGCTACCCGGCAGCCTCAGCACGCCCAGATGCCAATCCGCGCCGTTGGAGCTGGTGCTCGCGTCGAAGGGACCCGCAGTCTTCTTCAGCGCATCAGCGCCCGTGCTGTGGTAGAAGGACACGCTGCCCGCGTCAAAATCAATCTCGTACGCCACGTTGTGCCACTCGTCAGCCGCGAGCTCCACATCCCACTTGCTCACGCCGCCGACGTGCCACTGCAGCTTGTTGCTGCTGCCGCCCGCAGCGCCGTACTTGAGCTCGGTGAAGTGGGACTCGAAGAAGGCGATCTGGTGCTCGTTGTTCTCGGTGGGCGCATTGTTAGCGGCGGTCTTGACGCTGAAGTGGTAGTACAGCTTGCCCTTGTTGATGGCGGCCTTGGTCTGGGGAATTAGCTCCGTGCGCAGCATGCTCTGGCCGTTCCATTTGGCGGTCTCGTCGATGGTGATCTTGACGCCCTGCTTGGAGGCGGTGTCGGCGGGGTTCTTGAAGGTGGAGTCCAGGTTGACGTATTTGGTGATGGCTCCCGAGCCGTGGATGTAGTACTGGTAGCTGCCCACGGGGTTGGCGAAGGACCACTTCTCCAGGTCCGCGCTGGAGGCGTAGTCGTTGAAGCGACCGTCCCAGATGGTGGTGCCTTTGGGGATCGTTAGTATCTGATTCAATGTTTTCGGATTTCTCTGCGAGACGCACCAGCAGACACGGCGCTGATGAGCGCGTTGATGAGGGCGAGCTTGGAAAGCATGGTGAAGTGAATATGATACGGCTTAACAGAGACCAGCTGTGCGGAAACGAACGTGTGGGAAAGGAAGGACTATAGTGAGCTCTTGCACGAACGAAGAAGAGAAATGAAGAACAGGTGGGCAGAAGGGGAACGCCAGCAGCGCATAAGTATATAAAGCGCAGCTCCATCTCATTTCACACACAATCAATCGACCCGCGATCCTGCTCACCCACCTCGGGGCCCGGGCGCATTGCACGCACAGTAGTACCGCAGCCGCCGGCTATCCAATACTTCGGAAACGAAACAGTTCAATGCAAGCACGTTTCAGTCTCTTAGTCACCCAGCTACGGTCGCCATGGCCCCGCTTGGCCAGTGAGACCATCTCTTTCCGTACTGGCCAAGCGGCGCAGCAGCAGCATACAGCATCGCGCCATCGCAACTGAGTCCAGAGCGCGCCCGCGCCGTTAGATGGGGGTTCGTGGTTGCAGACACGAGCCGCCTGCGCCCCAAAACTCAGATGTTCATCTGCATGACAGCGGAAGCGATGGCGTGAAACGTCTCGCTTGCGGGGCGCTAGCCGCGTTTAGGGAAGAGGCTAGACGCATCTGGAAGGCTTGGTTATGAAGGGAGTGATGCGTGTTCCTCTTGATGAAAAGCTTGTTTCAGGGCGAGAGGGTACGGAAATTTGGTGTGGGCGCGCTCTGGATGAATTGAGTGGTCCGCGGCATGGAAGCGCCGAGGTAGATAAAGCTACATAAGACTAGTAGCGAGCGAGCGCGCCTGGTTGTAAGATTTGTCTGTAAGATTATAACGTGGGGCTGAAGATGGTGCACATGTAGGAATGAGGAGGAGTGTGTGAGTTGATGTTTGGAAGCCAACGAGCAAACTTTTTGCATTGGATGGCATTACTCTTGGTCAAGACGCTAAGCAGTAGGAACGTCACCGCCCACGAGAACGCTTCCTCCGATATGCATACATGGGCTAGCTGCTACTGATTCTGTATCCGTTGCAACGCTCCTTTCTAATGTCTATGACGATATGGCATTGCTTTGTCTCAATCCTTTGCAGCGGACATGGCACAACTCCGTCAGCGCGTGCTTCTGCATAGTTCCTAAAGAGAGGAGAATCGCTGCTGAATAAGCTTATTGTCATCGAGTGAACATCCATATCGTGGTCTGTCGAACAAACTGGGCGAAGGTCATAAAGCTAGACTGTATACTACCGGAGCGTCGAACATGGCCTCTGTCATGCGCGTAGTTCGGGGCAATGTTCGTTCCATTCTAGCGTAATATGTGAAGAGACATTCGCCCGCTACAAACTGTACATCGAATGCAAGGCCAGCGCGTCTTTGGTAGGTCTGGATGACTGATCTTTCCACTGCACTTGGGCAGGCGGTAAGTTCCAGATAGCGTTTTACTTGGCGCCAATGGTTGCAGAGAGCAGAACGTAACCCTTAGTACTGACTGCACGTGGTGGACACTGCGACCGATTTCGATACTTAAACGGAGCTTAAGATTTATCTCCGTCGTACACTGCTTCATTTTCGTCGACCCCATCTTGCCTGGCGATAGGCGCTGCCGTCTGTTTCTTCAATGACATCATCGTCACTGTCGGGGAGATATATCGCTCTTTTCAAGCGCCGCTTCGTGCCTCGCGGCTGAGAAGACGCTTGCGTTAGATCGATAGTGGTTCGGCTTTCCATTGGTGTCCGCCTGGCAGCCTCATGAGGAGCATTGTCGCTGCACAAGTCGATTATAGTCTTATCAGTAGGTGCAGCCTTTGCGTCGGCTGCTGACTGTTCGTCTTTTGACTCTCTTTCGACGCTTGCTTCAGGCGTCGAAGGCCTGTTCTTGATGACCTGTGCTACGAGGATGTCGGCCTGGCGGCTATCCGTAAGGGCAGCCTCAGACTTCGCGTCGTTTTCTCCGCTATCCGGCGACGGGGTATCAGATAGACGGCGAGAAGCGTCTGAAAGTACTGGGGATGAGATTTCTGGGTGGATGTGGTCTTCATCATCGAAAGCAGCGCTACCGACGCCTGTTTCATCTACGCTTGCCATGATTCTATCGTTAGCTTCAAGCTCGATCATGTCTTCTTCCGTCACATTTCCCTCGTCGAGTTGATTGCTGGATGTTGTGGGGCGAGAATGGGTAGCCTCAAGAGCAATCTCAGGTGTAATGCTCTTTTCAACTTGAGACGCCTGCACATTTTCAGCTACTGCAACCTCCATAGGCAGCTCGTCGGAGCTACTGAGACGCTCTCGATGTGGCATAGTATCTAGGTCCTCTTCTTGATCTCTCTGGTGACCGGTCGTGATAGTATCCCCCCAAATATCGGGTTGAAATACCAAGCGCTCAACTCGCGACGCCTCACCTTCGTCTTCATTATCCTGGGGGAACGCAGCGCTTGCTTCTGGTGTCTGCTTAGTAGGCCCGGGCATCGCAACACCAGCATCGGCGACATTGCCCTCGGTGTCGTTATCTCTATCGCTGCCATCACAGTACTCTTCAAACTTTGCATACTGCAACTCTCTAGCGACGGAGCACAGTCGCTTTACACACGACTCATCTGCCGCTACCAAGGGATCTCCTATCAGCCCCTCGTTCTCGGCCAGAAAGAAGTAGTATGAGACCAAGCTCCGGATCTTAGCAGCGCGAGCGCTGCTGGCAGGGCCATTGCCGTAGGATGATTTCTTGAGCTTGTTGAGGTAGTCGAAAGGCTCCAGCAGACTTGCTTTCAGTAACTTATCCACAGTCCAGACAATCGCCTTGCCTGTGTCGTCGTGACTGAGATATTGTATGCTGGTCTTGCCTCCGTCGTGTTTGAAATAAGCATAGATTGCAACAGACTGATCCGCGACAGGCTCATGAGAACCAATGCGCATACGGAAAGGAAAATAGCTGTCTCCAAGATTGTGGGGTGAGAGAGTCATGGGTATTGGTGGTAGTGTCTCGATTATCTGGATATTCCTCTCACTGAGATTGCCCCGCAACTTGGCAAGAGAGGTATTTGGTCTGACAATCAAATGGTGACATCCAGGTCGAACAGTGCCGCCAGCCAAGCTCAGATCACTGATCGTTGGACTGACTTCAGCATTGTCTGTGGCAAGTTCAGGCGAATCCCGCCATTGGCGATAGGCATGGCGCGTACTGATGTGTTGCAGCGCTTTGCAGAAGCTGTCTTCAAACTTGTCCCATTGCAGAGCACATGTGTCAGCGCCTGTGACGAGAGCTTCGTACAGAACCAGCGCGCAGAGCATGCCGCGAACGTCCATTGCCTTGTCAATAGGGTCATGCTGCAAGAAGCAAAACGGCGGTTTCAAGTATGTGGCTTTGCGAAGGATTGAAGTCGCTGAACGAGGGAAGGTTTGCGCCCTCCCATTCTCCTGGTCATAAAACGTTACTGGAGGCACCAAATCTGGTTTGTTAGCAACCACGCGCGCCCATGATTCAGCTAGCAAGCCATCGATTTTTGGTCGATGCCCCAGGAACAGCTTGATAGCATCATAATCGGAATCTTGTGATGGCTGGAAGTGAGATAAGTCAGGTTGCGGGAGCGAGTCAAGAACCTCTAGGAGATCTTGATCAAGAGCAAGTTGTCTTAATCTTTCGATCGGATCTGCATGCTTTACCCTGCGGTGCGCCCGAGTGTCGTGTCGACGCGCCATCGCAGGATGCTAACGGTGGTGTGGGCGTGTTGGTGTTGTTGGGTGCTCGTGTTTAGTGGTGGTGGGACAGCATGTCGACTAGGGTATGGGGAAAGCGCGACGCATACACGAACCGAGCGCTTGCTGCGTGGCGCAGCGTCTAAGTCCCCCCCCCCCCCCCCCCACCAAAAAAAACTACTTAGAACGTCTCTGCAGCTCATACAAGCGGCCCTACCTGCAACGGACAGGTAATGACTACATTTGAATATGCCAAATCTTGTCAGGACTGGTGAAGGATCACGTCACGTGCACACGTACGCGGTTCGCGTCTAGGATCGGCAAACTACCATGTCCTAGGTACCACCTTAATCTTGCTTTAGGGGTTCTTGTAATTCTCCCCATGTCTCTAATTCTGTTCGCGACTCTTCGTATCAGCTGTCTCCACCCAGAATCGTTGCTCCGCACTTTTGAGCTGCAGCGAGTATTGTTCGCGACTAGTCCGAGATCTTGCAGATTCAAAAACAATAGACCCTAACATGAGAACTGTGCACGGTTGCAAACAATCGGTTGGCGTGTTTACAGTGGCGTTGTTTGCCGCTTGCCGATCAGACAGAGCCATCTGGCTGCTCAAACGGTAACAACTCTTACAGACATCACAGCTAGGAGGAGGAAGTGCACTATCATAGCTGCCTCAAAAACGCCTTGTCGACTAAAACAGTCAGTCAGCTGTTCGTTCACCTTCCCTAAATTCGCCTGAATGCGCACATATAGTGCGCCACAGTGTTTGACAACCCTTTCAACACGCCTTGCATAAGTTTGGATGGACCCGAGCTGCAAACGCGATTTTGTACTGACCGAGTGATAGCTCGTCGGTTCTAGCAAGTACTAGACAATCTCCCCATAGCTCTGGAGATCTGAATACTAGCCTGGTGCTTACAGTGAGCTTTTGTTACGATATATTCGGTGTAGACAAGAGACAACATCAGCATTGCTGGAAAGGCGAATGCCCAGTCCGTCTGAACTTCTTTGATCGCCAGCTTCTTACGCTTGCTGGGCGTGTCTCCTCGAACAAAAGCGAGAAGGTCCTCGCGCGACGAGTTCTTCTCCAGGCTTTCGATATCTCGCACGACGGTCTACTTCTGCTGTTGAGTAGCTTCCCGTCCACCTCCCTTTCGTGCGCAAGAGCTTCCGTCTTGAGAGCTTGGTACTTATCCTTTTCGGTGGCCACCTCGGCTTTCTGCCTTGACTTCAGCTCGTCTGAACAGGCGTTATTCTCATAACTTCGACGTTGATTCTCATTTTTGAGATGCTGGGCATCGTCTTTATGATGCTGAAGTTTAAGTTGGCTACGCTGGATCTCTTCTTCGTGACGCCGGATGTCGTCTTGATAGCGCTGGATCTTCTCTTGATTATGACGAATCTTCATTCGGCCATTGTTGAACTCCTCTTTATCAAGCACTATCTCTTCCTTATGACGCGCCAATATCTCCACGTCGATCATGTGCGTGTTCCTTTCTCGACGTTCATCATAGTGGTTCTTGATCTCCTGTGCTTCGACACTTTCGCGCTTGACTGGGTCTCTAGACTTTCCCTTCTGTTTATCAGAGCTTGATACTTACCAACTTTATCTGACGCAAACTGTTCCATGACTTGCTCTCCCCGAGGTGGGGTTACCAGTATAGGGGCCTTCGTGCTAGCCGCTACAATATTTGTCGAAGTAAGAGCTTTCGAATGTTCGGTAGTGATCGCTCGTCGATTCGGGCGCAATGCAGGCAGCGAATGCTCAGATGTTGGGCTCTCATTGTACTCATTTATTTCCAAGTTCATCACGAAGCTGTGCAATTTTTTCAGGTGGCATTCTTGATAGTATTGTACCGCAGCGTCGTTTCCCTGTTTCAATGCCTCAAAGGTGATGTACCAGCCAACCTTATCGTAGTGAACTGAGACCCAATCATAAGCTTGGAAGCGAGCTTCCAGGTCGCTGGTCGTGATCCCCGTCTGCAATGGTATGTATTGACGGGCGAGAAATAGATAAGGTCTCTCGATGGTGCCCTTGAGCATGTCTTTCTCGGCCGGCTGCGTAGGTACGGTCTCAATGATAGGCACCCGCGACCTCGGACATGATCGTCGTTCGCGGCCCTCAGAAGGGCTCGCAGGTAACGAGGCAGTTAAATGGTCTATGGCGAAGCCATGTCGAAGCGCCTTATCTCTAGGAGCCTTCGATGTACTTGATTCGCGCAATGCGCGGGATCACCAAAACACCCCAATTATCTCAGTCCTACAACAACACAAGGCGATGGGATTAGAAGAAGCCTTTTAAGAGTATGATACTTAGTTCCGCTAGCACGTTGCTATCAGCCTTTCGATGTCTTCACGATCTAAAATGGCTTGGTGCAAACCTTAAATTCCTGAACCTTTCCCAGGCAGTACATGTGCTTCTGATCGGCTCGCGTGAACTATTTCTTAGGTAGGTCGGCTTGACCGTAGACATACCTCGAGTTCCCCTCTTTGACTCATTTAAGTACGAATGAAACTAAGGAGTATTGTATGGAAAGTCTACATAGATGTTTATGTAGTAGTAAAGCTATCTATCCACTTGTGGTTAACAGACCCCCATAAGGGGCAAACATCCATCCAGGAAGGGCGTCGCCCAGCGTCCAGTCTGTTTTCATACAGACTCATGTGGACTATGTTGACATAGTGCGCCTCCGTACCACATTACGTTGAACATGCCGCTCTACACACTAGACTGCGACAAAGAGTGGGTATACGGTCACTCAACTGCATATCTGGCTACTAAGTCCCTCATGTCTCCGAGCATCCTTGATAAAGAGTGAGTAGCTGTAATTGAACGTGCAGAGGACACTTACTGTTCCCTCAATGTGGGGTTGTCGTGAAAGAGCGCTGAGACATGTGTGTTGAATCTTCTGTAAGGACTCAGTAATCTGTTGAGACACCATTACCATCTCAACAAAAAATCTTACAATTTGTAAAGATCCACGCGTCCGTCGAAATCTTCCTCTGGAGCGGATACCTGGACGTAGGCATGATATGCATCTAGGTATTCCGCACCGAAACGATTGCACACTGGTCTCCATTGACCGAACTCATCTAGGCAAATGGGGTTTAGCAAGAGCTATACTATAATGATTAGAACTCTCCTGCTTACACTCATTGTGCGCATAGAAACAACATGCATCGAATACCAAGGGTCCTCCAGTCTCGCTTTCGATGCCCGAATTAGCGAACCACAAATCTCCGTGTATCAAAGATGGCTTCACAGAACGCCCTTCACTTTCAAGAGGCCGCAATAAGCGCGGTATGACCTTGTCGAATATCGCTGGGACGAGAGTGTCGAACTCAGGGTCGTAGCCTTTTGCCTTGATCTCAAAGTCCAGCGCTTGTCTCAAGCTCTTCGAGAAGAACGTTTCCCAACTATTCTCCCATCCAGTGTATTGGGGCAGGTTGCCGGCATGCGTTGTGACGTGAAATCCGAACTTCCCAGTAGGAGATCTGCTCGCTTGGTGTAGTGCTGATAACCGAGCTGCGAAACTGTCGGGGTCTGGCATATCAGGGAGCATATCGCAGAACTCGCTCATGAAGAAATATGTGTCCGGTATTGACTCATAGACACCCCAGGCGATAGGTTTGGGCGCAAAGTCTGGTATCAGTCCGTAGATTGCTTTCATGGATTCGAACTCGCTGCTGAGCATGTCCCTACCAACCGTTTGGGACTCTACCTTAATGAAAAAAGATTGCTCCGTTCCGCTCGCTAGCTCTACATCGATCCGGCCCGTGTTAGCCCAGAAGCTAACGCCGTGGCTTTCGGTTGAGATAATACGGCAGCCTCGTGGCAGAGCTGAACTTCAGTGAGCAGAAAATCTTGTGAGGGCGGACTAGAAAAAATATTCGGACCTTTCACCACACCAGGATCGACATCAGTATTTCCTCCACCAAATTCCAATCCTGGAGCACCCTCGTAGTTCATAATATAGTGGATGCAATCTTGGAAAGTGAGGTCAGGCTAGACCAAGCCAGAAGACAGGATATCGACCCGCTTTTAAGCGAACAAAGGGACCTGTGCCGCATCAACACGACTCGCCAAGAAAGCTTCGTAACCCAGGCCTCTACGCGCCTGTCCTTGAGACCTATCGTGCTGCAGGGTTCCGTCCAAGCATCGAACCGTTGAATGTGCGCGCAGGTGATAGATGCTGCATCGTCTGCATGAAGCGTAGGGTCGGGAATCGGAACTAGACTGAGCTGTCGTTGACCGACTAAAATGTTTCGCATAACCTTGGAAGAATTGGAAGGAGGCGTATTGTACTTGAAGGGAAGGCCAATTCCTTCTGTCCCTGGGAGATACCATATGACAATTTGATGATAGGATTACATGCTCCGTTCTACATTGCTTTCTAGCCCCACCCCCACCTGTGCGCCCTACTTTTCGTGCCCGTGCATAGCCGCTTCATAGCAAAGATCGTGCGTCGCCTCAACCATCTCGAACCCGATGCCCTCGGCTTCTAATCGCTGCTTGCTATCGTTTCCGACGATGAAGATATTTGGTTCCCGAATGCCCACATACACAGTCTTCAGCTTGTCCTTCAGTGCCACGATTCGGTCGCAGCATGTGCGATTGCCGCTCAGCCTTGCATTGCAAGGTTCCATCGTTGTATATAGAACTGTGTTCGTGGGGAGCAGGTCGAGGATTCGCTCTTCGGCGCGTACAGCTGACAGACCATGTTTCTGGGCAACCTTGATGAAACAGCACTGTTCAGCGTGCGTGCTGCCCATATCGCCTTCCATGTACCCTGGGATTTCCATTGAATAACCTGTCGAGAGAATTGCGCCCGTGTCGCCATTGACAAGCACAGCGCCAACACAAAACTTGTCCAGCCCGGGTGGCGAGAATCGAGCTTGAGTTACTGCGTATTCCATAAACGCATTGTGGTCACCGGGGGCGATTACCGGGTGCGTAGTTGTCGCCATGCTGCACCTTGGACGTAGTGCTGTTGAGCGTGAGCAGAACGTTGTCGGAGAGCTTTGGATGATACAACAACTCTTGTAGATAGTGATTCGGTGCCTATGTAGTCGATTAAAGGTACGAAGAAGCGCAGTGCGACGCCATTGGTTAAATACGCCAAGTTGCCTTTCCACGAAGTGGCAGGGGTTACCGGTACGTACCGGGCCGTGCTTCGTGCCATTCACATTCTCCACCTCCCCCACCCATGACTCCACAAATATGGCTCCAATCGATGAGTCGCTTGCGGCAATCAATAGCCTGCAATCTAGCAAAACGTCGAAGTATTATCAAATTGCACGTAAGTACGGCTATCACAAGGAGACTTTGCGGAGGCGCGTCCTGGGTATTCAGGACAATTCGAGGATATGCACGAGCGGTTCGATGACATCCCAAAAGCTCATAGTGGAGCATTCACTTGGGTCTTGGACGCATGGAGTGATGGCGAATCAATATCAAAAGCCCATCAAGCCAAAGGTGGTCAACAAGATGTACATGTACAACATTCAAGGACGACCTACACTGCTCAAAAGGCTACTCAGATTGGATCAAAGTCTCCTCCTTTTAATAGCATACTGATTGTGAGGAAAAATAACGCTCTTTCGCAATGTTTTCGTTCACCTGGCAGGAATACTGGGTTGTGGGAAGTCGACATTAATGGAGTCTCTCTGGGATAGTCCCACGGCCATGTCGTACAGTGTCACCTGGGCTCAAACCAGGAAGTTCATCACAGCCAGGGCTTTTTTGTCAAAGAAAGGCTCGAAGAAACAGAAAACGATCAGTGGACTCTGCCGGTCCTTTCTCTACGACATTCTCGAAGAATGTGTTGACTTGGCGCCCAACTTTGTACCTGACCTATGGGAGCAAGCATCGTCTACCCCATGGCAAGTCGACTTGAAGTATCAATTGCGTAAGGAATATGTGTGTGCGGCTCTAACTTCGCTCCTTTGTGATACTTCAAAGAGCAACACTCATTGTTTCCTCATATTCGTCGATGGTCTCGATGAGTTGCAAGAAGAGAGCTCAGACTACGAAGATCTCGTCCAGGTGCTCAGACAATGGACAAAACCTGGGTCTGCGCAAGAGATCAGCTGTTTGTATAAGCACAAGTCAAAGGTTCGGACCTTTGTATTCTGGAAGAGAAAAGAAGCGATCATCAGTGTTGATGAATCCAACTCAGTTATAGCTTGGTCTGCGCCTCGGACAAACAGAGAGCAGCCATTGCTAAACAACACAAGAGAGGAAATATTCTCCTTTCGCTTAGACAGTCTCAGCGCTATCGTCCAATTACTCCTGTCCGCGGAAACTGAGAGGCTGATCATTTCTATCCGCGAGTCCGATCATCTCTATTCCTTGCAGAGCTTGAGGGAGATCTCTAGCATCAAACACGATGTGTCCAGAGTACGACTCTGGTCACAGCACCCAACAGTGGCAGATACTGTACTACAAGTCGACGACGACAGCATCCACCTATACAAATGGCTCGATTGGTCGCTAATGTCCACTACAACCCTCAACTTAGATATGACTGGCTTCCAGATGAAGCGTATCTTCCATCATATGATTGGTCGCAACCGCAGACTCCTACTCGAGATGTCAGAGCTGCACGGAGGCGCGGACACCGTCGCGTTGTTTCACTAGATTCAATGAATACCACAGTGTCACCGATGATACCTGCAGCAGATTTAACAGATACAATAGGCGGTGCTGAACAGCTGTCCCGAGGGTCATTCGAATTATCTAAGGCACAGCTACCTCCGATTCTTGCTTCCCACATATCTCACATCATCGACATTTCGAGCGCACAGAAAATGATATTCCTGGACAGACAGTATTGGTTATGTACATTGACGCTGGATCAGAACATTAGAAAGTCTACACAGTATACCCGCCATTTCTATGTACCGAACGATTGGTTTTCGGGATCGAGGGGGATTATTGCTACACTATCGGAGCGCGACGTTGTCTTTGCCAGGAGTGATGGAGTAGCGATTGTTCACGGGGGGTTTGACTTTTCTTTCACCGTTACCGTGTCAGCAGAGGGCTCGACATGACGACCCGTCACCGCATCCAGTGTAGAGCTCACGGTTTACATGTATATATTTCTTTAGCTTCTTCCGCATGTATGTACTATTAATCGATCTTTCAGGGAAAGAATATGATTTGCCTTAGTAGTTCAGAAGTTGTGATTAAACGAATACACAGCTGGGAACAATGGGGATTGGAGCGGTGAGGCATGGTAAATGAGCTGTATGATACGATCGATGTATGAGTGTGAAGATGTCGCCGATCTCGTCACAATCAGGATTTGACTCTACAAGATGTTATCTTGTTGACGTCATTGTAGGAATTCCAATGTATGCCCCAGTCAAGTATCGCTGGGACTTTGTCGAAATCACCACAGATACCACCAGTCGCGCTTGGTGGAAGAACTTGTGCGCACAGGTGGATGAAGCTAGAGGGTAGGGAGGAAGAACTATATACATGTGCCGAAGTAGAAAACTATCATCGGCATGCTTCGGATACTGTAGATGCACGGGGGAAAGTTGGAGTGGGCTCAAACTCTGACAGACCCCTCGAGTTTTTCGGGGCAATGGATTTACATGCTACTCTGAGGAGCCTCAAACCCTCAGCGGCGAACTGGATGGTGGGTGGGAATTGAACGCCCTTGAGTACGAAGCAGATCTAGCAATCATCAGTGGAAATCAGGGCCTGCGATGGCGGCGTACTCACTTTCACGACCACTGAGCGATAAGAGAACGCGAAGCTGCCGAAAATGTCATTCCATTTGCCTGTGGCGGGATCATCCAGGACGGTGGTTGGGTGGTTGGTGGACGCGCCTGACGGCGGGCTAGAGAAGATGGTCATCTGCGGTAGCCTCTGTCCCTTGGAATCTACTGCCAGACAAGCCCATGCATCGTGCCATCCACTGTTAGTCTTGATGCTACCCACGAGGATTCTGTACGGCATATGGTCGGCGACTTGACAGTCTTGGGCCATCCCCACCCTGTCGATGGGGATGCGCTTGAGCAAATCAGCGCAAGCTCCCATTCCCTGCTGAAGGAGCTTCAATGTGGGAGTGGTTGGATCTGAGTGCGTGGCAGACCGTCGTGTTGTAACTCCACCGGTAGGTGAAGGCATGTCGTGATCTGACAATGCTTGATATTTATCAGTCAAGATTAGTCTGTGAGGCACACTAGGGCTTACTGGTGTTGTGAGCCATCGCAGCGCCCAATAGGAAATCCAGCGCCCAACAGGAAAGCCGACGGTGTAGGAAGAGTCGTGAGTCAAGTCGATGTAGTTTTTCTCGCGTTTGTGGGCGGCGGCCTCCAGTTTGTTTGTTTGTTTGGAAGCTAGACTCAATCGGGTAGGTCTGCAAACGTGGTTGGTGAACAGTCGCATGGAAAGCCCTACAACGTGTTGCACTTTGTCAGCTCTGACAAGGCATCCACGGCCTTTGAGCACTGAGTGGCAGAGGAATGAAGACTCAACGATATCAGTACCGGGTGTAACCATCTAAATTACTGTAGATCTACTTAGGCTACAACAGCCGGCCGTGAAGGAGTGAAGGACTCGGCGGAGCATGTGACTTTGGTTACATATCCTTCCAGCTTAGTATCGCGACAGTAGACGTATAGCACACAACGCCTTGTAAGCTCCGAGCAGTCACCTCAAACAGCTGATGGCATGGCCGGCAAAGATGATTCCAAGCGAATCTAGTAATTGCATTATACATAACGGCTATGATGACGCATTTGTCATTCGCTTCTCGCGTATGCGCATCTTCAGTAAGAAAAGCAAGCTTGTAACCACACCCATAGCACCAAATCCAATGCCAAGGTACATCGCTGCACGATAGCCTCTCAATTCGTCCTCCTCAGTAACTCCACCATTGTTGATATGTGTCTCGACCGTGCCTGCAATTCCGACTCCAATGCTGATGCTGTAGTTGACCACGGTGTTGACCAAGCTCGCCGCCATACCTTGATGGCGCTTTTCCACAGCGTTACTCATGATCAGCGTTCCAGCCGGGAAGCTCATGTCCATTCCCCAAGGAATGATGAGCGTGACAACAAACGATTGGGCCCAGTAGATCTGATGAGGGGGCATAGTCGCAACAATGATACTGCCGACAGTAAATGCGCACATGGAAATGAGCATCACCCAGCCAGGGCCGATGCGAGAGATGACATGACCAGTGGTGATTGCAGCGATGAATCCGGAGATGGTCACAGGGCAAATCTGCGCCATAGTAAGGAGGGGTGATGTTCCGCGGAGCTGTTGAAGAATTTGGATAAAGTAGTATATGAAGATTCCTGAGATTTGTTAGCAGGACTCACAACGATAGGGAGAAAGCACATACCGAAAGCAGCCCATCCGCACATCTCACAGACCATGACGAAAGTGACGTCTGTGCTCAGAGCATCAAACGGGATAAGCGGGTGTTTCGATACTTTAAGTTCAATCCAGAAGAAGACGGGGAAGAGCAAGATGCCCACGATGAGCAAGGCGTAGACGTAAGGTTGCTCCCAGCCGAACCCAGGTGCCTGATTCCATGCAAAATTGAATAGGATCATGGCCGTGATGCCCACTGTCGCGCCGAGCAGATCGAGCTCATGCAGTCTTTGCGCAAATGTGAGGCCTTGCTCTTCTTCTTTGAGTGGGACAGCTGGCAGAATCCAGTATGAGAAGGCTCCGAGACAAGCCAGGGCGATGCCAAACGACCAGAATGTCCACGGCCACCAAAGCAGAGACCAAAGGCCAGCGAAAGTTCCACCCACGACAGCACCACCTGGAAACAGTCAGCAAATCGGTTCATTAGTCTGTTCGACTCAAACTTACTTGGTGCACATGCGCCAAACAACGAGAAGACCATATCTTTCCGACGCCCTTCAGCGTAGGTTGCACCCAACAAACCCAGTGCGTTTGGTAGGAGAATGGCAGGTCCGATGCCGCTCAAAACTCTGGCAAAAATGAAAAGGACCTGTCCGCCATTCCCCGGTGCGTACACGCTGGTTCCAGCCACAACGTTCCAGATCGCAAACCAGCCGAACCCGACAATCACCATAGGCTTGTATCCGAAGAGGTCACCGCAGCGGCCCGACAGCAGGATAAAAGTACCAACAGTAAGAGAGTACCCAGCAATAAGCCACGACAGGACTCCAGGATCGGTGATACCAAGGTCCTCTCCGATGATATGCAGGATATTTAGCGTGTTCACCAACCCTGCCTGCGTCACGAATTGCGCAGAACAAAGCAGGCCAACAAACAAATATTCTCGCAACGGTGACATAGTTTCGGCAATGGATTTGGTGCGTGCCAGCTCGAGATCGCCATCGTGTTTTGAAAACCGCGTCGATGCATGTGTAGGGTGTCGGGACAAATCTGAGGTTGACGAGTCGGATGACGATGGCAATGGCGACAACTCGTCTTTGGGCTCCAAGGAGCCATTTGGCGTGTCCATGACGAGCGCGTTGTCAAATTTGTGTCGCGCAGCTTCGAGCGAGCCTTCTTCTTCTCCTCAAGAATTAAGTGTAGTTTTCCTGGTCTTCGCCAGATGTCGCCAGATATTATTTCGTGGTGCTTTGGCCATTTTTTCTTATGTGGAGGAGATGGGGCTCTTGTTAAAGGGTTCTCGAAAAGCATGTATTTCCGAATCATCGTTACGTGAGCGCGGAATGGCGACATGGACCTTGCGTGTGGGGCCTTTGCTCATCTAATTCGTCCCACACTATCTTCCGATTCGCTCGGAGCGCTTCCTTTGTCGGATTTACGGATTTAGAATTGGATCTGGCAGAGACATCGCCCCCACATCAGATAAGGAACGGTTTTAGATTGAGTTCGTATCGAAGCTTTGGGGATCCTGCATGTTCATGTTTGGAAGGTCCTCGAACCGTGCACAAGGGAGGACTGGCACAGGCCAGCGCGCAGTGCAGCTAGCGGCTCTGACGTGTGTAGCAGCGACAGCGCGCTTCTTTAATTTTCGCACCTTTCAAGGCGTCACGACACTAAGAAACGTCACAGTAGGCTGACAATAAGCTATTCCCTGCGCGCTGACCTAACCTAGGCAGTTACACTAAAAACAACCTTTAACCCGTCAGGTACACTACATGCTTCCAAAATACATGCAGCGTCGAAACGCAACATCAGGCTTCTATGTCTCTGCGGTCTTCTCTATCTTGCTGATTAGTTCAAACTACCCTGTCCATGAACCATGTTGCTGCCTTCACGATGAGAACGAATGAACCACGCTATGGTCGAAATTGCAGATCAAGTAACCAGATCATCTCCCAGAAACCGTTGGATTGACCAAGTAAGCCTCTCTCACTGCGATCTGTGTATTAATCTCACATGTAAAAATGTCTCACAATTGCTCAACAGCACTTTTCCCCACTCTTCAATACGATCACTTTTTCTTCGCAGGAGCATCCGAAGTTTGCAATTTCTCCTGGCCGAGCCAAGACTCTTCACCCGTCTCTCTAAGAAGCATTACTCTCCGAAGAGCCGCAATCATCTACGATATGGATAGTCTGCCTCAAGAATTGATCGATCGCATTAGCAGCTATCTTGCAGTCAACGATCTCAAAAAGACACTGTTGTTGAATACCAAATTTCAGCGTGCAGCTGAACGATACTCCGAGGCGTTCTCCACTTACACTCTTACTGAAGACAATGTTGGCGATTTTCTTGATTTTTGCGGCGGACGCCTCGTGCAGCACCTGCGAAATATCAAATTTCGGACCAGCCTGCCTGCACTTGATGCAGACGCCTTCAAAAATAACATGAAGGCTTTCGAGGACAATCCGTGCCGCGACACTGTTGACGAGCTTCGAGAGATGGACGAACAATTCACACGCCAGGTCAATCTCCTCTTCGCGACGCTACACAAGATTGAGCAAGCGAGGACTCTGGACGGACATGGGGGCCTCGAGCTCGAGATCTACACCCCAACACGCGCTGTGGACGAAACCAAATTCTGCCTCCATCGCGCAGTCACCAGCTGGCGCATCCACATCATCGCGCCCGAGACCCTTCCAAGTATCGGGTGCATCCGCTCCCTACGCATTCAAAACGGCACCAGACTCGAGTATGACGATATACCGAATCCGCCGTTCCGTAAATCAGATCTCCGCATGCTCCTCGATCTTGCTGCCCAGCTGCCAAATCTCCAGGTCTTGAACTGCAATATCGGCGGCGACGAGTTCGTCAAAGGCCTTGACGTGGAAGAAGCGCGGTACTCTTTCCAAGACTGTTCAGGTCCCCGCCGCGACTCACGCCACGATTTTGCCAAAGCGATGCAATACGTCCAGCTTCCTGCGTCCTTGAGGCACGTAAATTTGGACTTCATATATCCACTTGGTGAAGCGGATTGGATGGACCAGCGGCTGCAGATGCCCAATCTCGTCAAGCCGGCAATACGCGACCCTTTCAGCTCAAGTCTCCGTCTACTATCCTACCAGCTCCGCACCATGAAGCTCAGAGTAATGGCCGACGAGTCCTTGTTCTGGCCTGCTGATGGAAGTACACCCTCATGGCCGAATCTTGAGAGTCTGAGCGTCATGTTCCACCTGGCCTCTCCTTCAGGCGCTTGGTACTTTGAGGGATCGTGCCATGTCGACACGGGTCCCAACGAAGGATTTGAGATCGACGACTCATCATACCCCCCTTTGGAATGCACAGATGAGGATGGAAACGCGGATTATGAGGTCGATTGGGACTTCGACTTTGACTCTCACCGTGTATATGCTCAGTATCGTGTCAAGCCTATCAACAAGACGCTAGTGCCGTTTCTTACGGCGTTTGCTAAGGCAGCAGCGCTAATGCCTTCACTTCAGGAGGCTGCATTGTGGTCACCTCTAATGTTCTACCCAAAGGAAATGGAGGAGTACGAAGGCTTCGACTACAAGGAAGTGTCCCATGTTGTAGAAGGGGAGCTAGCATGGGGAGTCGCATACACGAAGCCAAGAACACAAGGCTTCACCGACGCCATAGGTGAAGATTTTGCTGCATTCCGTCAGATCTGGTGGTACGTAGGAGACTGGCGCCCTGGACCCGAGCTTCTTGATCTCTTTCACCAGATCGGGCGGCAAGAACAGGATGATGAGCAGATTTCAATGTATTGGGGGGATCCTTTCAACAATCCAGGCCTGGTAGAGAGGGCGATGTTTGAAGGCTGGGAGTCTTGGCGGTTTCATCATTGACTGTCACAAAGCAAGCTTAGCCTGCTTCATTTCGAAGCAACAAGATCAGGGATTTGAGGGGTACAAGAGATAGGGTCTTTACTTTAGGGATGGAGAGAGAGCAAAGGGTGCCGTCAGCAAGTATTCGAAGCACTGTCTATTTCGGTATCTGCCTGGGATTAATGGCAGAATTGTTGAGAGAGCAAGAATGAATGGGTTTCTAAGTGTCGGGGAAGTAGGGTGGGGTGCGAGAAGAAGCGAAGGAGTCGTGGAGGGCGCGTGAGTTTGAGGATTTTGATGTCATTACGACAGAGGAGGAGGAACAGTGTATTGATTGACACATCCACCCTAAGTGAATAGATGTTTGTAGAGCCTGAGTTTGCTTGGAACAAATTACGAGAAGCCTATTCTGAGGGGCCAGCGGTCTACGTAACGCTGCCTGGAACAGACGGTCAATTATTCCCTGCATGGTAAATACCTACAGAACCAGCAGGGTGGCATCGTTCACTTGAATAATGGGAAAATGAGTAGTGAACAAAGACAGGGACTTAGTCGACCGAGAAGGACTATTGGATACGGGAAAGGTATCGGTGACGACCTGTATCGTTGCAACGAGTTGGGTGCATCTACGGCTCCCGTGCCAAGTCACAACATGATGATTGGTGCAAAAATGTACATCATCGCTCTATTTGACAAAATAACAGTCTGGTTGTCTTTCAGCAAAACGTTGGTTGAGGCAAAAACATACAACAGCGGGTATTCGCTAGTGGTCACCCACCTAACTACTAATCCGCCGGTACGTTGCTTAAATAGGGCTGAGCGAACGGGAAGCCTTGTTTTCAACGTCCTATGGTCGTATGTGACAGAAATGGAGGTAAAGTGCACTATATTGTAGTACATCAACGCACAGGCAATCACCCCGTCTCTATCGAGACGGTGGTTCCCTGTTCGAGGACCTGAATATATATAACGTCCACCATTGTGTCGTCTTGGAAACGCAGTCGCTAGCCTCGAGCAGATCGGGAAGTTGCCAGCTCCCGAAGCGCTATGTTCATTGCGAGCCATGCAACTGACCCACGGATTTTTGCACTCCGGGTGAGTCCTCCCATGACACATTACCAACCACGAAAACAAAAGGCCTCTGCAACCCGACAGATTCTGTGAAACAAAACACCCGATGTACTCAAGATTTTCTTTTGTGTCTTTCATCTTCGACGTCGGAGGGCTTGTGTGTCTGCGTAGTCTTAGTCTACATTACCATATCAGGCTTAGTCCCTGTTTACCTGAACCCAGGCCTCGCACAAGTCAGTCCGATAACATACTCCACTTCCTGGCTCCAACGGTAATTCCACGATACAATCCCAGTGCCGGCATTGCAGACAGCGGATCTGCGAACACCCACTGCAATCCCCGTTGAGCGAAGAAAATGCGGCTCAAGTAGCCAAATAGGCGGTTCTGGTTCGCCAAAACGGCAATGACGCGATTGGGTCGCGACTTTGCAACATCGGCTTTCCTTTTCCTAATGGCCCGCACCTGCATACGGGTACAGGATGACTGTACAGATGCGAAATCTCTGCTAAAAGGTCGGATAAGGCAACGAGGCTTATTTATTAATGGCTGTGTCGCGGGCGGGTGCTTGCCCTGTATCACGCCTTTCCTCGTGACCACCGGATAGCATGGCGACCTGTACAGAACGGACCCCGCTTCTCCCAGCAGAGACGACTTGCTCTGCAACTTCAAGCTCGAGCAGCAGCAGTCTGAGCCTGCCCTCCAGCGATGTATCCACCAGCCTCCCAGACCGCGGACCGAGTCTGCTTCCCAGCGATGGTGTCGACGAGGAGGCAGTCAGCTCCAAAGCAGAGGTTACAACACCACCCACCCCAGTCGGCCACATAGTCTGCGTCCTCCTCATCGGCACCTTCATCTCCAACGCAGACTCCTCCCTGCTGTTCGCCACCCACACCATCATCGCCTCCGAGTTCAACGCCCTGCACGACTCCAGCTGGCTGCTTACTAGCTTCGCGCTCGCGCAGGCGGCGACGCTGCCGCTGTACGGGAAGCTGAGCGACATCTACGGCCGCAAGGCGCTGCTGCTGGCGGCGTATGCGCTGTTCGCATTGGGGTGTCTGCTTGTTGGGATCGGAGGGTCGATGGGGGAGCTGATCATCGGGCGTGTGGTGTCTGGGTTCGGGGCTGCGGGGATGACGGCGCTGGTGAGCATTCTGATCACCGATCTTGTTCCGCTGAGGGAGGTTGCAACGTGGCGCTCCTGGGTGAACATTGTGGCCACGACGGGGCGCAGCTTGGGCGGTCCGGTGGGCGGGTGGTTGGCCGATGAGGTGGGCTGGAGATGGTCGTTTCTGGGCCAGGTGCCGTTTGCTGGCGTGGCTTTTGTGCTGGTCTGGATCATCTTGCCGCACCGTGTGCAGCACAGCGTGGATGATGAGTTACGGGGAAGCAAGTTGAGCCGTGTTGACTTCCTCGGTGCCAGTCTGATGGCACTCAGCATACTGAGTCTCCTCCTCCCCATGGAAATAGGCGGCGAGCGGATCCCCTGGTCGGACTACAGGATCGCGGTACTGTTCGCGGCCGCACTACTCTTCAGCCTCCTATTCCTCTTAGTCGAAGGCTATGTCGCAAAGGAGCCCATCATCCCCCTCTCAGTCCTGCGCCACAAGGAAGTCCTACTATCCTCACTCATCATGCTGTGCCAAGTAGGCGCCCAAGTCGGGCTAATGTTCGCCGTCCCGCTCTACTTCCAAGTGACCGCGAACGCCTCCTCCACCATCGCGGGCGCGCACCTGTTCCCCGCAGTCTTCGGCAACGCCGTCGGCGGGCTCATCTCAGGCGCCGTCATCAAGCGCACCGGGCGCTACAAGGCGCTCACTCTGTGCGCCACGGGCGTCGCCTCGCTCGCCTACCTGCTCCTCATCCTGCGCTGGCACGGCCACACCAACTGGCTCGAGTCGCTGTACATCTTCCCCGGCGGCTTCGGCACTGGCATCGCCAGCTCCACCCTGTTCATCAGCATCCAGGCCGCGCTCGACCCGGCGTTCGCGGCGATTGCAGCGTCGACGCTGTATCTTGCCAGCTCCGTGGGTATGTTGGGCGGCATGGCGGGCGTGAGTGCAGTGTTGCAGCAGGCATTGAGGAGCGGGCTTGATGCAAGGCTCGAACGGTTGGGGATTGGCGATGGAGAGAAGTGGAGGGTATGTCCGCGCACGCAATAATCGATAACTACATGGAGTGCTGACATTTCCTACAGATCATCGAGAGCGCGGTCTCGGACGTCCATTTTATCGACAGCGCGAAGCCGCACATCGCAAAGGTCATGGTAGACTCGTACATCGAGGCGCTGACGTGGACGCATGGTGAGTATGGCCATAGTGCAGGTTGGCGTATTTAACTAATTCTCTGCAGTGGTGTCGTTGGGTTGTGCGCTCACGGGCTTTGTGGCGACGCTGTTCCTCAAACAGCACAAGTTGTGAGGACATCTGTCGTGTGGGGACGTACAGTGCTTTGTCAGGTTCGACGATATCAAGATCTCAAAGGATGAGGCTGAGAGAGAAAGAACCGAACGCAGTAAGTGAGACATGTAGTCATATATATATATATATATATATACACAGAGCAGCGAACTGGCCAGACGTCATGGTTCAGCAGCCAGTCCATACCAATAAAAACCGCCCACTGTACCACCAGCTTTTTACCAACTCAAGAGGTCTCAAACCACTGAATCAATCCATTCGCTGTCGCATAATTGATTGTCATCGCGGTGTCACATGCCCGGCGGGCCGAACCAGGAAGGACGGCCATGTGCAGATGACGTGCCGATCCTCGGACCCTTGACTAGCTAACTTTTATTCCCATAGCTCCAACTACAACCCACATGTTCTCCCGCGACCCGCACCTTCCTCCCACACCATGACATAACACACATTCGAGAGACGCCTTCTCTCCTTACTCCTACAGTGGCGTCGCACACACCTCCTCCACCTCCTTCCGCCACTCAGAATGCGCTCGCGGCTCCCGACACCACCGCCGCCGCCATGTCCCGCACCTTTCAGCCCACAACCAGCAGCGCAACTACCCTGGTAGACAGCCGCGACTCCAGCGACTCTCCACAGCGCAAACCCCTTCCCCGCGCGGCGCCCCCACGGTCCTCCATCTCCGCCTCCCTCCTCGAAACCCTCGCCGGCTTCAGCGCAGGCGTCGTCTCCTGCCTAGCCGCGCACCCGCTGGACCTGCTCAAAAACCGGCTGCAGCTCAACACCACGCGGCCCTCGCAGCTGGGCGACAGCTACCGCATCCTCACCAACATCGTGCGGGACGAAGGCGGGCTGCGCGCGCTGTACCGCGGGCTGTGGCCCAACCTGCTGGGCAACAGCGCGGGCTGGGGACTCTACTTCCTGTTCTACGGGGAGCTGAAGACTCTCCTCGCGCAGCGACGGCGCGCGAGCGGGGAGGGGGGCCAGCTGGGCAGCAGCGAGTTCTTCGGCGCGAGCATCGTCGCAGGCCTGAGCACGGGGTTCTGCACCAACCCCATCTGGGTGGTGAAAACGCGCATGCTGGAGAAGGGGCGGAATGCGCGTGGCGCGTACCCGGGGATGCGCGCGGGGCTGGCGCATGTGTATGCGACGAGGGGCGTCAAGGGCCTGTGGGCTGGGTTTGTGCCCAGCAGTCTCGGCGTGCTGCATGGCGCCGTGCAGTTCAGTATCTACGAGACGATGAAGAAGCGCGCGGGGAGAGGCCGCCCTGACGGCCAGCCGCTGAGTAATTGGGAGTACATGTACATGTCTGGTGGCAGCAAGCTGCTTGCTGGCGCGATTACGTACCCCTACCAGCCCATCCGGGCGCGCATGCAGCAGTACGAGGCTGCGGCTAGGTACACCGGGTTGTGGGATGTGTTGAGGAAGACGTATGTGAATGAGGGGGTTTTGGCGTTTTACAAGGGCGTGGTGCCGAATACGCTGCGGGTTGTGCCGACGACGGTGGTGACGTTTTTGGTGTATGAGAATGTGAAGGTTTATTTGCCGCGGCTCTTCGCTGAAGACGAGGAGATGGCGCATGAGGAGGATTGAGGATCGGTTGAAAGGATGCATATGCAGCCGTTTTCAGGGCTTGGGGATGGGGAGGTGCAGGATTCGCGTTGAGGCTGCATACTCAGTACATACACACGTACATACATACAGGGGTAGATGGATCGATATACACAGACACACATACATACATACATACCCACACACATACACACACCTCCCATCCTCCCTCCTCCATCCAGCACGCGTTCCCACCTCCACCTCGCCCGCCATCTTCCCCACCCACAACCCGCGCCCCCTACTCCCCTCCACCACACATCAGCCGCTCCAAGTCAAGAACCGCGCCTGCTACCTACTTGTACTAACCGCACTCGCACTGCACCACGGCATCCATGCTCGTCACGCGCATCACAGATCAATGACCCCTGAAGCACATCCCACCCGCCCACCGCCTCCCCCGCCCACCATCCCTTCCACCGCGATGACAGGACCAGTAACACACATATTATCATATCACACAGAAAGCACAGAGAATGGTTAACGTTGAAGGTAGCTAGTTCCACGTCACGCAGCAGGCTGAGCGGCGCATTGCTGCACAGTATACAGAATCTTATATTCGCAGTATCGGTATCGCAATACTAGTCCCATGTACAATAAGCTCGAACTGACCTTCCCTCCCGCCCACGCTACGCTGTGCCTAAATGCCCAATCAGAATAACGCCTCGCTATGCTTGCTTTGCTTGTTTGGCAGTCAGATGATACACGGCCCTCTTCCCCTCCCTACAACACCATGCTAGAAACGCAGACAGATATTGAGTAATTACAGTTGGGGAGTTGGGCGGTTTCGGGACGGCCGAGTAGAATGCTCAGTCCGACAGCTCAATCGCATCGTCCTGCGTCGCACCCGGCCCGTTGTGCGCAAAGCTGCTGCCGGGCTGGGCGAAGTGCTCGTCTGCATCATCCTCGTCCTCTTCTTCCTCTTCCGTGCACTCGTCTTGGAAGTGCTGGTTGAAATCCGCCTCTTCGTCGATGTCATCCTCCTCGTCCTCATCCTCCTCATCCACGTCTTCCCCGTCTCCAACATCCTCGTCATCCCCATCAAACGAATCCTCCTCCGTATCACCAGACCCATTCTCCCCGGCATCGACATCCACGACATCGACGCCGCTCGCGCTGCCCGTCTCGCTGAACCCCCCGGGCTGTGTGAAGTCCGGGTGCGCGAGGTAGGAGTACTGTGCTGGGATGGGGGAGGAGAGGGCCAGGGGCTCGGAGATGACGGGCTGTGGCGTGCTGGACGGCGAGTTGATGTACTGGTCGCGGTACGCGCGGATGGCGTCCGGGCCCTTGCCGTAGAGGTGCTGGGGTACGAAGCGGCTGGCGCGGCCCCAGTATGCGGGTTTGTTGTTGGGCTGGGCGGCGCTGCCGGCGCTTTTGCCGAGGATCGAGGAGCGGAAGGAGGATATCGAGGCGCCGAGGTTGGGCACGCTGCGCCCGAAGTCGTGCACTGTGGCAGGTGACGGTTTGGAGTTGGGTGAGTTGGCGATTAGCGAGCGGGCCTGCGAGATGAGGAGGCTGGAGCGGCCGTTGAGGGAGGCGCGTTTGCTGGGTGTTGTTGCGGTTGTGACGGGAGGTGGGCCGGATCCTGAGCTCCTGAAGGATTGCTTTATGGAGCGGATGCGGGCCAAGCGCTCTTCGATGGTGAGTGGCTTCGAAGAAGCTTCCTCCTGCAGTGGCTGTGGGGTGAGAGACGCGGTGGAGTCGGATCTGCGCACGCGCTTGGTCTCGGCGTCCCCATGATGCTCTTCGTCGGTGGCCGAGTCGAAACTCCTCTTGCGATGCTTGCTTGGATCGATCCCCATGGCCCGCAGCTTGAACCAGTCTGTCTCGGTGCGGTCGATGGGCGCTGTCGACTTGTGGTACGCCTCAGAGTAGCTTCGCACGTGGCCGTTGGTCATGGTGTTTGCGGCGCTTGACTTTTGCGCGTGCTGTGCAGATGCCGTTCGCGGCTGCGAAGTGATATGGCGTCGGGCGACCTGGTCGGCTGCCGCGCTGACACGGCGTTCTTGCGTGCGTCTGGCGCGTCGGTTGTTGACTGGAACGTCCCTTGGTCTTGACGCGTCGTGAATGTGAATCTGGTCCGTGCTCGCTACTGAGTCTGCGACGGTGTCGCTCACAACAGAACCCTCACCGTTGATCGACTGCTCACGCTGTGCCTTGAGCCG
Source organism: Phoma sp. YAFEF320 (assembly GCA_033444525.1). Classification (NCBI taxonomy): domain Eukaryota; kingdom Fungi; phylum Ascomycota; class Dothideomycetes; order Pleosporales; family Didymellaceae; genus Phoma; species Phoma sp. YAFEF320. Next base: position 202,204 of record JAVLWG010000037.1, read on the forward strand.
CCGCCTCCTCTCTTTCGCTTTAGCGTTGCGCTTCTTTCTCTGTATTTGTGCGACCCAATGCGTGAACACTGCTCGTGCAAATGCTAGTCGTGTCCTCTCCTTCTCCATCGCCTCGCGCTCCTTCTCTCTCTGCGCTCGCCACTCCTTGGCGCCTTCCTCCGCGAAATTCCTCACCGTATTCTCCAGAAACTGATACAAAAGCCCCTCCTCTCCGCTGAAGACAATGTTGGATGTTAGTGCATTGTACGCCGTCTCCCGCCGGCGTATGCGTGCCAGCCGCTCCTGCTCTTCCCGTTGTCGTCGTTGCTGTTCCTCCTGGATCACTCGTTCCCGCTCTTGCTTCTCTCTCAGCTCCCTCTCCTGCTGTTCCCGAATGCGTCTTTGCTTCTCCTCTTCGAGCCGGCGTTGCTCAGCTTCTCGGGCTTGTTGCGCTTCTCGTGCCTTCCGCTCCTGCTCTTCTTGTTCTCGCTTGCGCCGCTCTTCAGCCTCTTGTTTCTGCTTCAACAAAGCAGCACGGGCATCAGCCTCCGCCTTCTGCTTCTGGGCAGCTTGTGCCGCTTCGTCTGCCGATGGTGGCGATCCTGCGGGTGTCGTGGAGCTTTGCGGGGGCTGTCCACTGAGCATCCTTGCATCCAGCTCCGCCAGGCCAGGGAATACAAAAGGCTTTCCTGCATCAGGACCGAGCTTGCTGGTAGCCGCCCCATCGGTCGAAGTAATTTGGCTACTAGACGGCTGGGTCGGAGGTGTCGAAGGTGTGTTGGCCCCGAAGGTGAATGATCCTGGAGGCGTCGAACCTGGAGTCGTAGACTGTGTAGGGAATGTCGGTGCATTGTTGGTAAATGGGTTGTTGCTGACAGCAGCATCTGGCGCCGGAGCAAACTTGATCGGATTTGTTTGTGCATTGAAGGTTCCAGAGGGAGCCGCGAAAGCTGGGGGTGGTTTTGCTTGTGCAGGCTGGCCTTGGGGCGTTGCAGTCTGAAAGGGGTTGTGGAAAGGAGAAGGAACATTTGAACCTTCGGACGAGGGCTGACTAGGAGGTTGAAAGGGTTTAGCGAAGGGACTGAAATTGGAAGTCCCATTCGTCTTGGTGCCGTTGGTGTTCTGTCCAAATATACCCGGTTTCGCAGTGACTTTTGTCTCTGGCACAAACAGTGAATCCTCACCACCCGACTGGACTGTACTGGGGTCTACCAGCAACCCGTTCTTCCTCGCCTGTTGTACGGTCATGCCCTGGATGACGGCTGAGAATGCCCGATCATGTCGCTTAGATTCCACAAGGCTCTTCGAGAACATTTGCGGCTTGATAGTGTGAGGCACGCCGAGTGAGATGTTGCTGTTGCCAAGCTTCGATATGTCCAAGAACGTATGGCCGTCTTTGCCCAGTTCGAACTGGAACCCATAAAGTTCGCACAACTTGACGGCATCTCTTTCATCATCGAATGCCAGCACATCCTTCAGCTTTTCGGTCGTCCACGCCTCCACCCTCATGTCACCCTTGGATCCCTTTCGGTATGCATGCCAGATCGAGTCGAGAATGATGTGCCGTACGCGATTGAAGGTGACTTCGGCTGCGCACGCCATGAGATAGGACACACTCGGCGATTTGATGAGGTCCCAAAACTTCTTCCAATTGGCCTGCGCTTGGATCCAGCTTCTATCCGAGCCGAAGGTGAAGGCCGACTTGGCAGCTTTGTAGATGTCGATTGCAGTCAAGACGCGTCTGTTATTGCGAAGGTCGGCGGGCAAGCTGTGAAGCTCATTCTCGAGCTGGCTGTTTGCGTAGAGCGAGGCCAGGATGAGGCGGTATGCGACAAACTCAGCTTCGTTCTCGGAAGGTATGCCCGCCCGTCGATTGTCGTCGTAGCGTTCTCTCAGCGTTGTCAAGGTTTGGTTGAACTGCTCCATATCCTGCTGGTGCGAATAGTCCTCCTTTGCAGTCTGGGCCATCTGGTGCATAGATAGAAGGTAGAATCGCGCCGAGGCTTCCAAACACACAAGCAGGGTCCGGATATCAGAAGTCTTCTCGACGACTTGAGTGCGTAGGTCTTTGCGGACGGATCGTGTGCGGTCCCAGATCCAGGCGTGCAGGTAGTCGAAACCTTCCCTGTCGAGGCGGCCGAAGAGGTAATTCACAGTTTTCTGCTGACATTAAATCCGTACTCTCAACATGTCATGCAGGACTTACCAAACACGCTGCCGGGCTCCTGATATCAATGACGAGCTCCACGTCAGCGCCGGCGGATGATCGAGTGAATGCCTTCACCATGCGCGATTCGTCTGGCACTCGGGCGCTGTAGGCGAGGTGCTCTGTCTCGGGAGTCTTGTCACAAGTAAGCTTCCCATCGCACGGCGGCGGTTGTGGTACGTACGCATTCCGGACGCTTGAAGTCGTTCTGGACTATCCTGCGCACCCTCTCGAATTCAGGGCACATGTCGTTGCAGAGGCCGATGAGCTTCACCGAGTCGCTGAGCTTCATCTGGCCGTCCGGGTTCATGAGCCCCTTGTCCTGCAGTTGCTTGCGCCAGCTCGGCTGTGCATTTTGTAGCTGGGCGCATTAGCCCGTGTCCGTCTGTGTACAGTGCAGGTCGACGCTCGAAGAGCTTACATATGTGAAGCGGCTGTTGTAGTCATCTTTCGCGTGCGGGGTCGAGTTCTCCACGCTGCCGTATTTCTTCATGGGGACGTATGCGGTCCTAGGGTGCTGGGTCAGAATGGGCCTGCGTGTCGCTGCTGCGTCTCGTCATGCCTCGTGCATGCGTGCGCCCGTGTCTAGCCCGCAGCCCATCGAGTTGCCGGAAAAGAAGACGGGGGGCTTACGTCTTGGGCTTCCCGTCCTCATCCACCTCTTGCGCGTTGTTGCGCGCCTTGCTGCCCCCAGCTGGCGCTCCCCCGCCGCGCTTCTTCGCTCCGAACGCGGGCTTGTCGCTGGAGTCGCTCGACGCGCCATTGAGCCCGCCGCGCGCGCTGCTGCCACGCCAGACATTGGCGCCTCCTCCTCGCCCTCGTCCGCCTCCCCTGCCGCCGCCGCGAGCGACTGTCGCCATTGTCGCGCCTAGGCCGTATTCGATGCGCTCATGCGTATGAGAAGGGTATTAAGCTTGGTTATGCGGTTTGTGAGTGTAGCGGAGAATACGGTCGAACTCTTTGGGCGCCTGCGCAGGTTAGGTACTTTGTGATTGAATGCGACAGGCGGCCGCGTTGTGGAAACAAAGAAGTTGGGCACTCGGCATTGTCCTGGTCGCGAACAACAGAGCTCCGCCGCGGGAATGACCTAACTCGTCTTGGCATGGGCGTCGAGTGAACATCATCATCACCATCATCTTCATCTTCATCTTCACCGCCCATTGCCATCACCACGTCACAATAGCATTCCGGCTTTATACAGCCAACGTTCACCATCGTCCATTTTGAGGAGGTGACGCCATTTTCTTCTGTGCGAACAATGCGCTCTGTGACCTGGCTATACGGCTCTTGACCGCACCAGCCCCTTGCACCCTTTTTTCACTATGATTTCAAAGGGGCGAGATAGCTGCTGAGATCTGTACCTGGACTTATCTTGCACGTGGTTGGTGTATAATATCCATTTGAAGACTAATCCGAAATTCGTTACTCTGACCTATGCCCTACACCAAGGTGCGGCACGGCAATCCCCCCCCCCCCTCCTATACACACTCATTCAGCCACCTCACCACCTCTACCAACCTATTGCGAACATATCCCTGAACCCCGCACCAAAACATGTCCTCCAACCTCTTGACCATCCTCCATTGACGACACCTGCGCTTTTGATGCGGAACAGTCGTGAGCGGCGTAACATCGTAAGGGTATCTTTGCATGACACGGAAATTTTGCCTGAGACAGGCTGACTTGGAAAGTAGTACAATGCCGAAAGCGTAAAAACACAAACATGGTGTGCTGAAGCAGACGCTGCATAAGACATGTTTACAAGATGCAGTGCTAGCATGGCCCCTAAAAGAGATAAAACGCAAAAAGAACATCGACAAACTCGCTACAATGATGCCAAGATGAAGGTACAAGATTAACAAGAAACACCGAAAATGCTGGGCAACGCGCGCTAAATCGCAAGACTCAAATGTGGTGCAGTTGCTCCGGGTCGACCGCATAGTCTGAAGGCAGACCGTTGTATGTGATGGTGGTGTCAGCCGGAGTCATTGGCATGCTCATCGGCGTGCTCGAGAAGCTCATGGGCGTCGACGTATACATGTTCTGGTCGTACGAGAATGCATGTGTAGTGCGTATGGGTGAAGCATACTGACCATAGCCCATGATAGGTGTTGGCGCACTGTACATACTGAAGGGATTGACGAAGGTAGGGGTAGCCTGCGCAAAAGTGGAGGGAGTGGAGGTAGTATATGCCTCCTGGTGTTGGTACATCTGGGTGCTGAAATCTGCCGAGGACGGTGGGTACTGCATGGACTGATTGTATGGAACACCGTGGTATGAAGGTTGCATGTTGCCTTGGAGAGGCGTCGTGTGCATCAATGGCTTCATTTCGCCGTGAATGGACGGCGTTCGACATGAGGGCTTCATATCCAAATCCTCCTCAAGGTGCAGCCCGTGCATCGACTGGTCAAACGAGGAGTTCGGTGTTGATGCAGTGCGATACATCTGACAGTCACCTTGAGCTGATGCAGGCGTGCATGGACCAGAAGTCAACACAGTTTCGTCAACCTTGCAGATCTTTGGGAAATTCCCATCTGATCCTGGTGTCTGAACTTTATTTTGGCTGACAGCAGTAGTCGGTCGAGGCGACGAAGCAGGCAGAGAAGACCCAGCAACGTTTGTCGTGGTATCATCCGGCTCGGTCTCTTCGTCTGATGCTTCATATGTTGCCTCTTGTGCATGTTCAGCACGGTGCGTAACTGTGCGACGCGCTCGCTTGGGATAGGTCGTTCGTCTAGCAGGCCTTGGAATAGGCTTCCAGGTGTGGTGTTTGCCTCGGTTTGGATCCACATTACCGGAGCCTTCAAATAGGGAGTACTGCATGACGTGATCTTCGTACGATTGCGCAACATCAAAGATGCTGGGTAAGATCTGCTCCTGCGCGCGCTTCTTCATCTCCTCGCTGTGAGCGCCCTCCTTGGACGAGGAAAAGTGATCAGCCGATGTTGTCTGGATGGTGAACTTGGCTACGTTGCGCAGCTTGTTGATCCACGGCTCTTTACGCTTCATCTCGTCGACTTTGCGATGTATGAGCATTATCTCGGCTGCCAAGGTTGAAAGCTCTACCAGAATGTTAGAGACGAGTCATGCACGCATACACGTCACTCACCATTCTTCTTCAGATGAGAAGGCTCCTTGTAGATCACAGTTGCTGGCCACCATGGTGGCGTCTCTGCCTCCGAGGGCAGCATCTCATGGTACTTGCCCCAGTCCCCGAGTCGCCTTGGCTCAAGGAGCTTGACCCAGTGCGTGACAATACCGCGTAGTGGCTTCATGGTCAACTCGTCAAAACGGCAGTGAAGAAACTCCTTGAAGGCATTGACATCGCCGATGTAGAAGGTACGAGTTTCCTCGGTGATGATCTCAATCGCGTCCTTGCTCTTATCAACATCTTCGTCGAGAGCAAGCTTGCGACTAGCCGTTAGTCCTTGAGCGACCGACCGTGTCCTCTTCAGGCTTTTTGACTTGAGTCGACCCTGTCTCTGCGCTGAAGGCCCCTTTTGCTCGCAAGAGAGGGACTGTTGCCGCGACCTAGTGTTCTGCTCACGTTCTGGGGTTGCAGGCCGGGATGACCCTGTGAAGCTGTGTTAGCGTTCCGGCATTGAGCTACACCAAAATGACGATCATCTTACTAGGCACTGGAGTTGGCGCCGCCTGAATGGGGCGGATTGGTTTCGGAGCAAGGTTTACAAAGGGTGTTCGAGGGGGCGCAATGGGTTGTGCTCTGAACAAATGCTCGTGCCCTGCTAAGGGTTTGTAGACAGGCTCAGTTCGGCCGTCGTGGAACACCAATGTTGCAATTGGTATTGGCATAGCAATCTCATCATCGTCGGGCTGAGCAGGTTTGTCATCCGCTGTAGCTGTGTCTTGCTTCTAGTGAAGGATCAGCGACATGAATGTTTTGGGCGGCAGGGACGGTTCGTGAGTGAGGCAGGGCCGGACACTAGGTACCTACCCGTGCCGGTAGGTTACCGGTACGGTCGATCGACGGCACATCTTCGCGGGGAAGTCGGGCCCAAAACCTACTCACAACAACACCGAAACAGGTACTGTACTCACCTGTGGGATAGGATAGTCGCAATTCTGTGTCAATGTACTAGGATCTTCGTCGCAGCCCACAGCTTGTGGGCTGATCCGGCTGGCCGCGGACTTCATGGTGGGTGGGCCGTTTGGGCTGTGGTGCCAGTGGGGCTGGCTATGTGCGCCACTGCACCTCAACACGCCGGAGTGTAGATGCGACTCGCGAGGGGTAGAGCTTCGAATGGCACTCAGCGGTCGTTGCCACTGTATGTAGTGCAGAGTGGGTGCGCCTGCGCAGTATCAGTGATTGTTATGTCAAGGTCGCACCCATAACATGGCGATCAGGCCAATGGCAAAGTTTGCCGGTCGCCTTAGTATATGCATGGCAAGGCACACATAAGAGCAGCCATGTGGCTCGCTTAACGTCTGACGCTGCTTACCTCAAACAGGAATCTCTGTCCAGGGTGATGATCGGGGTCGGCCAGGTAGATGTCGGCCTTGAAACCAAACGTCGAAATTCGAGCCACTGAAGGTTGTGAAATGACAAGAGAGTTGGCTGTCAGCACAAGGTGGCAGATGCTAAAAGGTGCTCGAATACAAGCATGAAAGAGTCGCCACTCAACCAACGGACGGTGAACGCAGGTCAATTTTCGCTAAAGCAAGTCGAGACGTAAAGCGTAGGTCGCACACGCGAACACCTCGAACAATGTGAGGTGCAGATGTGCCAGTGGGTTGGAATGTAGGTAAGCTGAGAAGGTCCGATGAATGGTGATGCTGATGGTGCAAGTTCTTAGGCAACGGGAGGGAACGATACCGTCGCAGCTATTGGCAAGGACAAGGAGGCTTTTAAGAAATGGAGCACTTGTGAAGCTTGAGCCGCCTTGACCAAGGTTTTCTATCTCAGGGAACAGCCCTGCTCAGCAGCATCCTGCACGCAAGCAGGGTCCCCAGGCTTTCTGGTGCGCAGCAGGAGGTCAGTGTCCTATCAATACCCTAACACTACAGCGCCCGGAAGGGTGGAACTGATAGCCGTTGAGCGCCTTGTACAAAACGGTTCTTCGATACCAGGATGAGGGTTCATCTACCTGCAGTCTGAAGACCTGCCGGTTTCCCCGTAGCCACGACCTTGCCTCTTCCAGAAGCGAGTGCCGCGCTAAAGGGGGAGATATGGATGAGATCGCGACGACAAAACGAACACTGTTCTCCGCAACCGATCGCATCGTGTATACACGCTAGCACATCCTTGACACTGAGGGTCCGATATGGGAAACTCCGCTCCACGCGCTGCGTCATGGGCCGCCCCGTCCGTGGTCCTCAGGGAGGATCAAACCTAAGGCCAGGGTCGATCTGATCGGGCAGGACAAGCGTTCCTTCTCTATGCTAGGTCGGAAGGACCTGCTGGGCGGGCGGCAAGTCAACACACACCGCAACTCTCATTGTGAATGGCACCGAGCGACACGACAGCCTTCTTTGCGGATGCTCTTGCCGGGCGTTTAAAGTGGCACTTGCCCAGGATGACCAACGTCTGTCTTGACTACAAACAACGACCGAATTCCAGGATCTCCCTCGTTCCCCATCCCAGCTGACAGGTGCACCAGTGACGACTAGCAGCCACGGATGCAAACACCCACTTCCCCTGTGTCGCCACTGCAGGCGAGACGCCAGGCAGGCACTATGTGGGATCAATGATTCGAAACGCAGCAGGATACTGTAAGGACCGGCATGGGCGAGTCTCAGATCTTGAGAAGCGCTGCTCGCGACCGAAATCCTGGTCATTGGGCTAGATTCAGATTTCGACAATCGCACGGCAATCGATATCGATCGCGGGAAGCGCGCCCCGTGTCAGCCCGCTTGAATGCAAAATGTCCACTGTGAGGCGCCCGATATGGATACTCGCTTACGCCCCACCAGTAGTATGTTTGTATACATGTGGGGGCACGCGAGGCTGCAGAGACGTTGCGAACATCATGACTGGCAGCGGAAGGCACTTCATCGGTCATAAAGTAATGAGTTCGGCAGCTCTGTGATGGCGAAGTGGAACCTGCATACAACATTACTTTTGATTGCTGTCATCTACACACTGACAATCCCCAGCTCTGTAATCTGCTTGCCGCACCATAAGATCGATGCTCGGGCAGACTTGCTTTTCCAGAATCCATCGTCGCAGCTCGATATGGACACAGAATAGACCAGGGTGCCCGATCTATATACTGAGCGTGCAGGGCTGATCGTCCAAATTCCCTAATCAAGCGGGTGTGCTTTTGATGTTCCGCCGGCTGTGTCTGTATTTGGCATCGACGCTGCGGAGCGAGACGAGCGAGCTTGACAGGGATTATATTGAACACGACGATCACTGCCGGCAGCACGCACGCACGTTTCGATCTGGTTCTAATCTAGCTCTCGTAAAGCTGCCGCAGGACTACATTATGGATGCTGCAGGCGGCAGGCAGATATATTATCTCTACGGCAGAGAGATGCAGCTTGCTTCGCATAGTTGCTCGGCCAGATGAAGGGTTGCAGCACCTACTGCGCCTAATTAACTCTCACGATGCTCAAGCATCAGCAGTCCTATCCAATGTCCTGTCAATAAAACAAGAGACCTTCGTGATGGCTACACATCCCATTGGCCCTGCTAGCCAATCCCGAATCCCTCAATAAAACCCTCCAAGACAGTGCCGACTGGCTCTCGGAGCTGGTGAAGAGCAGTGAGTACCCTGAACCGAGTATTCTGTCACGCACATCCAGGAATAGGCCAACCCCACAATCACTAATCAGGAGATGACACGCTTGGGCTCATGCCTCTCTGCCCCACCAGGAAGCATACTTCCCCGTGCCAGGGCAGTTGACGTGCAGCCAAAAGCAGCGAAAGAGCAAGCACGACAGGCGCGGAACCGGTTGCCCGCACAATATCGACAGCCATCTTAACAACTGATTGACAAGGAAGAATAGGTTACTGCTGTCAGAAACCATGTCTGCAACCCTGGTCTCCGGCCCCCGATCCTCCTCCTTGGATCGGTGTGACGAGCCGCCTGGGCCCTGGGCAAACACGCTTACGATGAACAGTTCATCACAAAAAGCAATTATCCAAAGACACATCGGACTACTGTGTGCACACAAACCAAGCAAAATTGGCGAAATTTACCCACGGTTTTATTTTTGAACCTCGATACTCCGAAACATCAGGGCTCCGTGATTCGAGGCCGCTCAGGAATGTTTCTCCGATTTCTTCCACGAGCTCTACTTCACTATGCTGATTTTCACGGTCGTCGCCCGCTGACGTTGACGCTGTTGCACTGCGTTGGCCGACATGTAATGAAATACTGTCACCTCCGCGGATGCTGCCATGCAATCTGCGACGACGCCAGCCTCGGGTGCATGCAGTCGTATATCGTGTTCACAAATGCTATACAAAGTATGGGAGCGGCATCCAGTCTGTAGAGCATTAGCCGATATGCCAAAGTTTGGCACACCCCCGCCTTGCGATGTGACACGCACATGCACGCTCCCTTACCTTTATTTTCGCAGTACCAAATAGGAGATCCTGAACGAAGGATGCCGTTCGTACACAGTAGTCTATGCATCTATTTCCGTCACGCACAGCGCACATACCAATTCCATGCTCTCGCGCCGCCGCCGACACACTACAGATCATCATGCCTTCAGCTCAAAATCGCGCCTCACGAAGCTGCCCGCCCATCGCACACGCCGTTCACGCGGCGAGGCGAGGCGTTGAGGTCTGATGTGAAGCGAGCGAGGCGCCCACGCACAGCACAGAACCGCAGTGCAACCGTTCCCAACGCAGCGACTCGCCCACTGCACTGCACCGCCGCCACTGTGCCGTGCCGTCTCTTGGTGCAGTGCAACCTCAGCGCACCAGCTCAGTGCGAGTGCGAATCCAGCGCAGGGACCTACCTATTTACCTACCGCTCCCCTCAACTGCCCACCCACCCGTGACCTGTGCAGTGCAAGAGCGCCAGCCAGGTGTGTGCGCCAGTCAGTGCAGCCACGCACCGCCCTCACACCAGTGACCACGCCCTGGCCATCGCGCCGCCGGCCACGCTTCCCCGTCCGCCCGCCCGCCCGCTCTGCCTGTCCCCTAGCCTAGCTAGCGCCTGTCAAACCTGCGGGCGTTCCCGAAGCTGGCACTGGGTCCGACCCGTCCTGTGGCGCCACCACAACATCTAACACACGGTAGATGTAGGCAGACGGCACATGGGCTGATGTGATGGCACTTTTCAGTTGGTTAGGGATATCCAGCCGTCCGCTCGCAACTCAGACTTTGCAAAGTTTCTGGTCGTCCCGCCGGTCGCCTGCTGGATTTAGTGTCGGTAGCTTAGGTAGGTAGGTAGTCGAACCTTCTCCGACTCCGTCCCGCCCGCTGCGAGCCGGAGCGGCGCAGGTGGGAAGTGTAAAGTCTGCCCGGTAGAAACGCTAAAGGGGCGTGTGGGCGAATGGGAGGATGTGGTCGAGCAAGTGCTGCACGATGAGCAAAGGCGCAGCCAGGAGACTCGCGTCCACCTACCTCCCTACCTACCTGTGTACACCCAGTCAAGTAGCCAGAAAACCCTTCCAACCTTAAGTACCCGAACTTAGCCCAAAACATCAAATGCACGATATCTTATTGCTCCTTGCTACCCAGGCACCCCTCCAGCATCATCCAGATTCGACCCGTGCGATCGTTTCTGTTCCCCCGATACCTAGTCATCTAAAGCAATTAATGCGATGCGATGGAATTAGAGAGGTTGGGACGCACGTCTGGGCCGGGGGCACCCTGCGATTCCTGGCTACCTGCATGCTTGTTCCGCATCCTTACCTAGGTATGTATATGCATGCATGCATGCATGCGACGCCAGATGCGCGATGGCCAGATGCGTCCCGATGGCTAGATGCGCACCGATGGCTAGATGCGATACGCCGCGGCGCACTTCACTGCACTGCACTTCACTGTACGTCTCCGCGGAGAGCCAAGGCAGCTTCAATCCGCCGGGCAAGATCTAGCCGCGAGGCTGGGTAGGTAGGTACTCGAGGCATGTGAAAGAAAGAAAGAAGGAGAGAAACCCGATTCAACCCCCCCCCCCCCCCACTTTTTCTTCTCCTTCTTCTTCTTCTTCTTGGGAGCTCAAACAACCGACCGACCGACTAACCAACAGACCCCGGACGGCCGAGCCAATACCCGCATTGGGGGGCCTCGGAGTCCAGAAGCAGCATCGGGGTCATGGACACCGCACGGCGCAGACAGAGTCGGAGGAGGCATGACGATGGCGGTGACGACCGCACAGGGGACAGAGAGGGACACTGTGCTCAAGTCAAGGGATGCGGAATCCGAACAGGGGGGAAACGAACAGTGAACGGTACGGTGCGGGTGAGGCGAGGCGAGGCGAGGCCAGGCCACAGGAGAGGAGGACAGGGAACGCACAGGGAACGCACAGCGGGACGGGGCAAGCGGCTTCCCCGAACACGTCATTGGCGATCCCCATCCCCATCCCCCTCGTCTTCTGGCTTGGTCTTGCCTTGCCTTGGCTTGGCTTTGGGGTTCTTGTGGCACGATCGATCGGTGCGCGGAAGGCTGAGGTTGAGATGGAGATTGAGATTGGAGATTGAGGGGTAGGCGGGTGGATCTATGCGATGTATGCAGGTGTGTGGGTTTGTTTTGGACATGTGTGGATTTTTGTGTGCGGGAGATTTCGCGGCCGTTTCTGTGTGCTTGTCACGTCTGCGGTGCAATATGGGATGTATCATGTATGTGGTTTGATTGCAATTTACACTACGACTTTTCTACGCCTTGATCTTTTTTTGTCTTCGCTGCTCCTGCTCACACTTTTCTGTCTTAATTCCCCTCGATACTGTTGAGCAGATTCGCTTCCTTGACGAGATCGTAGAACAGGCCCTTCCGCTTGACCAGCTCAGCGGGTGTGTCGAACTCGGCCACGGTGCCGCGGTCCAGCACGATGATGCGGTCGCTGTCCAGGATGGTGTTGATGCGGTGCGCAATGGTGATGATGGTCTTGTTCTTGAACATGCTGGAGCGCAGGGTCGTCTGCAGCATGGCGTCGGTTTCGACGTCGACAGCGGCCTGGTCGGAGTTAGTTGGTTGCGGGTCACGGCATCAGAGACATCGATAGAGACTTACAGTAGCCTCGTCCAAAACGAGGATGTTGCTTGGTGCAAGGAGCGCGCGCGCTAGCGAGACCAGTTGTCGCTGTCCCGCGCTGAGGTTGGAGCCTCCCTCGTGGACCTGCGCATCGAGTTTGCCCTGCATGCTGGCGACATGGTCCTTCAGACGGGCGTGTTCGAGGGCGCTCCAGAGTTCGGTGTCGTCATGGACGTGGCCGGGGTCGAGGTTGTCCCTCACAGTACCTTCGAAGAGTGCGGCATCCTGAGGGATGATGGCCAACCGCCTGCGCAGGTCGAGGAGTCCGATGGTGCTTGTGTTGAGGTTGTCGATACTGACGTGGCCCTCGGTCGGCTCGATGATGCGGAACAAAGCCAGCGTAAGCGAACTCTTGCCTGCGCCTGTGCGACCGACAACACCAATCTTCTCGTTCGGCTTGATCTGCAGGTTGATGTTCTTGAGCACAAGGTCGAGACCAGGCCGATATCGGGTGCTGTAGTTGTTGAACGTCACAGCACCCTGCGACGGCCAGCTGATCGGCGGTCGATTCTTGGAGAGAACCTCGGGCGCCTCACTCGGCAGAGCCGCATACTCAAGCACACGTTCCACAGAGACGATGTTGGTCTCCACCTCAACAGTCTGCCTGACGATCCAGTTGAGAGATTGAGTAATCTGGAGTGCATAGGACATCGACAAACCGACCGTTCCAGCCTTCAGGCCGCTGTGGCTGGCGACCGAGATAATTGCGAACCCAGCAGCAGCCAGGATGATCACAGACCCCAAAAATTCCAGACGCACAGCCAGCCATCTGTTAGCGCTGATGGATGGGTAGTATGCCCGCAGATTTGCGTCAACTCGCCACTCATTCTCCAGCTCGAAGCGCTTCTGCTGGCTGTATGCACGGATAGTGCTCATGCCGCTGAGCGACTCCTGGAAGTGCGCATAAATTGGACTGCGGCTGACGCTGTCGAGGCGCTTGAGCTCTCGCGAGGTGCGGAGATAGTACCGCTGGATGTACAGGTACAGCGCACCAAGCGGCAAGATCACGGTGACGAAGATAGGGGTTCCAGCGGAGATCACCACCAGGGTGAATACAGCTGCATAGTCCCGTCAGTCAGAGGTTCCACAACTGCGAAACAGGACGGCTGCTTACCTCTAGCCGAGTTGACAAACAGCATATTGAACGTTCGCCTACACACGTCAGATGTTACCCACAAGCGTTTGAGGACAGGGGTATGACTTACGCGAGTACTTCATCGACCTTGTAGATATCGCTGGAGATACCCGTTAGCAAAAGCACATATGGAAAGGCTACAGATGGGAAGCAGCATATGGATACAGCGAACTGACGACCAAAACAGCATAGACCTCCGCAACAACACCTCGATCTGAGTTAGAATGTACGTACCTTGAGAAACGGTTGAGAATGCGGCCCGCAGGGGTGGTCTCGAAGAAGCTCATTGGAGAGCGGAAGATGGCAAACGCCATCCGCTCATGCAACTTACGACTGGCCTGTGTGTCACATTAGTTGTGGGCGTTGCAGTGCTGGGGCTGGTTCTTGGCATACCTCGATAGAGCAGAAGATCCAGAGAATGAGCGTCTGCACGACCACGAGGGCAGCGGATCCCACACCAAAAGCGAAGTAGATTCCAATGTTCTTGCCCACTTGTGGGTTGCCGCCGTATCGCTGATTCATTTCCGACCAGTGTTTGAGCCAGAAGTTTGCACCTGCATGACGTTAGCGTCTGTCATCTCGAGCAGAAGAAGTGACGAGCCAATCGCAGGTCACGTACCGACGGATGCTGTCTGAGCGCCAGCAAGGAGCGCCAGATAAACTGCAACTGCAACTAGATTGCTAGTCTTTGCGTATTCGCCATACACAGACCATTTGACTTTGCCTTGTTCCGAGAATTCTTTCGATTGCTTGCTCTTGAGGCCGTTCTCTTCGTCAGAGGTCTTGCCACGTGGGCCTCTGAAACTGGCAGTACTTGCGCGGCGAAGAGTCGCGAAGCTGTGTTTGCGGGCCGTACCGTTTCCAGAGCGAAGAGGTGCCAGATGCGATGCGCCTTCCTGAGCGGCCTCAGCCTCTTCACGAGCTTGATCATCTTCCGAGGCTGGACTGCCGCCGTAGACAGTGGACTCTTCGTCACTCATGGCACTGTCGGAAGGAGCGCTGTCTTCGCTCTGATCCTCGTTTTGGGACGTTTTGATCAAACTTGCAATCTCGCCCTTCATGGCCATCAGCTGGGTGTAACTGCCCCTTTCGAGGATCTTGCCCTCGCGAAGGAGCAGAATCATATCGGCTTCCACTAATACAGGGATGGAGTTGGTAGCCAGGATTCTAGTCTTTCCAGCCAGTAAGCCGTTGGGACCAAGAACATTGTTAATGAGATGACGGCCGACATGCTGGTCAACAGCCGACAGGCAGTCATCAAGCAAGTACACATCAGCACGGGCATATACAGCACGCGCAAGGGTGAGACGGGCCTTCTGTCCTCCTGAGAGCGAGATGCCACGCTCACCGACTTCGGTCTGATCGCCGTCTGGAAGTTGCGCGAAGTCATCACGTAGGGCACAGGCAGCGACAGTCTTGTCGTAGAATTGAGGATCCCAGCGATGACCGAAGACGATGTTCTCACGCACAGAAGCGTTCATTACCCAGGCTTGCTGAGGCACGTAGGCTGACTTTCCATGAAGGACAACTTCACCATTGATCTTCCACAGGTCGCCAAGAACTGCCTGCAAAAGCGACGATTTGCCAGCACCAACACGTCCGACGACACAGGCAAGTTCACCCTTGTGTGCGGTGAAGTTGATCTGCTCAAGGGCAGGGCGCTCGGCGTCTTTGTTCCAGGTGAAGCTTGCGTCCCTGATACGGACCGACTCTTCGCCGTTCTCTTCAACAGCAGGTTCGCGGCGAACGGCATCGGCCTGAAGCTCATCAGCAGTCAGGTAGCTCGTGAGACGGCTGACAGCGACACTGGCTTCAACAATGGCGGTAATGACCATAGGCAAGATAGCAAGCGGGAATGTGAGGAGGTTGAAGAGCGTCAGAGCGGGAAAGACAATGTCAGTGGTGAGTGGCTGGTCCTGATACCAGACGAACACGCCGAAGGTGGAGCACGATACCAGGAACGGTGTTGTTGACCATGTGAAGGTGGAGAAAGCCTGAGTAGCACCAATCTTGCGCAGGGTCTTGAGCTCCTGGTCATTTCGGATATGGTTCAGGCGACTGGCGAAGGCGGTTGTCCAGGCGTACAGCTTAATTGACTTCATGTTGTTAAGAATCTCAGAAATCAACTTCGTACGCGCATCCTTGTTCTTCATTTGCTCCTTCTGCAGAGTCTTCATCAGGCGTGCGATGACACCGTTGATGGGAATCATGATGATCATGACTGCCACGCCGGCAAAACAAGCCGGACCAAGAAGCTGGTACAAGGAGAGCATGCAGAGCACGATCTGGAAGGGGGCAGACCACAGCTGCTGACCGTACTGGGCAAGATCCTGAAGACGCTGGGTGTCGACAGCCATGTAGTTGACGATATCGCCAGTCGACTTAGTGGCTCGGCCCTCGTTGGAGAGGCGCGTAGACTTGGAGTAGATGGCAGCAGTCAAGCAGGACTTGATGCGCATGCCCGTCTCAAACGAGCGCTGGAAGTACTGGTGGAGAGCTGCAGTCTGCGAAACAGACACAGCGAACATGCTCAAAGCGATGGCAGCACCTCGTGCAATAGGCTCTGGGTGGTCCGTCTCGTACGACTTGACGAAGGTGATCAAGAGCCTGAGCAGCTGGGGCTGGATGAAATTCATACAATCGCTGATGGTCTTGATGAGGGCGCCGCGGAAGTATGGGCCTCCAAACGAACGGAACAGCGCCATCCACAACGAAGGGGCTTTCTTGTGCTCCACTTCGTAAGCCCAGCTCTCCTCGAATTGCTCAGCAGTGTGCTTGGTCGAATCGCGCTTTCGGAGGTTCCAGAGATCGTCTTGGGTGAGGAAATGGTTGTAACCGCGCTTCATCATGGGCGTCATCCAGCCGAATGTGAGGACAGAGAAGATGTCGGCGTATTCGTAGGGACATTCATCGTCGTCACCCAGAGCATCGTAGTCGCTCAGGCGCTTCTGCACCAGCCACTCCAAGACGAACTCAATCGCAGCCAGTCCCACACTCGCAGTGAAGACTGCAAAGTAGGCGACGTGCTCCTTGTATAGCTTCTGAGAGACGAGCGAGCGAAGCTTCACGCCGTTCGAGATGAGGAAGAAAAGCCAGTAGACGAGAACAACGCCGTTGGCATTGCGCGAGCGCCAGTGCTCAATGTACTGGATGTAGAAGATGACGAGGAGCGACACGACGGTGACGGCGGTGGTCCAGAAGCGGAAGTCTCCAGCCCAGATGCCGGTGAAGTACTCGATCTGTAGGGCAGCTTGAACGGCAGTCGTGGCGATAAGAGCTCCAAGAACACTCTGTTGAGCGCATACAGTCAGCAGCTACTCCTCCAAGCTTCTAATATGATTTCCGTACCAATTTGGCATAAAAGTGCCAGTTCTTCTTGACAGGCTGCGGCGTGCACTTCCTATAGAGATACCACAGCGCGCCTGCTCCGCCAACAATGCCCCACACCGCAACCACCATAACCCAGACATCGAGAAAGCAGGGCGTAAAGTCGAACCGAATGGGGCTGAGCGGCCCCCATCCCTCGCTGTTACCGCATAGCGGCTGGCGATTGTGCTGCGACGCCTGGAGATAACCGTAGCTGACACCAGCGCCGTGCTCGAGCGGAGACGGGGGCAGGAAGGGGATTTGCTGTCCCTGCATTGGGTGTGTCGTGTGCGCGCGGCCAGGCTCTGTGTCGCAGAGTCACAGGCTGGGCGATTTTGTACGGCGTGCAAGAGGAATCAGCAATGCGCGCGTGTGGTTGGGTTGGGTCTTTTGCGAGGCAAGAGCTCGGACAACATCCCGTCAACTCCGTCATCGAATCGGCGTTAGCGGGGGGTTTGTCAGCGCCAGCCTGCAATGCCGCTGCGCGCCGTTTTTGGTAGCCATTGTTCGTATGACGGAACGTGTATGTGTCTTGGGGCTGACGATACGCTCACCTGAAGGTACTTGCTGTTGCAGCTCGACTATCTAGGTACTGGGGCATTGAAAGCGGCCTCCGCGGAGCCAGCAGGGCAACACTAGCAATGATTGTCTTGACGACGAGTGGTGACAAGCTTTGGACCCTCGGCTGCCCTTTCCCGCTTGTGACACCACACCACGCGTGTCGCTGCTGGTAACACGGGTGGTAGTTTCGACCTCGTGGTGGCTCAATTTCTTGGGTCGATTGCTCGTGGGCTGGTTCCTAATTAATGAGAGTTTCTCGCTCAACAGATGGCTTGAAAACCTTTGAGAATTTTATTAGGGTTTAGAACCAGTGTCAAATAGTCAGCATATGAATATGACCAAAACCTGTGCTCCCATCTCCACCAATTTTTATCTGACTGAACAAACATACAGCGGAAGTAAAATTGCATGTGTCATCAATTTCGCGTGGAATATGCACAGGAAAGTAAATCAGAGTACCTGAGTATCCAAAAGAACAAAGGCGTTCACATCTAATCCGTAGCTGTAAGCTCAAACATGCAAACCCTAACAACTTCAAAGTTCTCCAGCAAGCTCTGCACAACCACCCGATGAAGCTCACAATCTAGCAGTCCCCTGCCGTTCTGATTCGTCGTCCTCGTATCGTCCTGCACCCGAAACGACTTCGTGTCTGGCGTGTACCAGGCCACAGACCCTTTGGCTATCGGCGAATCCCGCGACAGTATGTGGTTACTGAATCGAAGTTCGTCCGATTCTTTTGCGTGCGCGCTGTTCTGAAGCATGTGCCGACGCATTAGAAGCATTGTTTCGAGTTCCCGCTGGATCGTCGGTGCGGTCAGAGGCCAGCACACAGACAAGGTCTTAAGCCCGGTGATAGTAAGCAGCGGGTCGATCCACACTGCTGGGGTTTCTTTCCTTCTATACGGTGATAAGAGAGCAGGATCGAAACCTTCGTCTCTCGCCAGCTGTTCGATCATCGGGAAGCTCGTAGGGTGAGGTCCCATGTAGGCATACCAGCCCTCAACCACGAGCGCGAGCTTCTCAAGCTTGACCGGTGGCGACGCGAGGATCTCGCACAGTCTGGGGTAGAGTTCCATAGTCCACTTGAGGCCTGAGTAGTCCTCATTGTCTGGAGGGTAATCGCCCCGCATCGAATACGAAGAGTCTTGTAGCTCGGCGACGCGGAGCTCAACCGACTGAATAAGGCCCAGCGCACTGGGGGAGCGATCTGTGAAGAACATGGCAGCGGTGGGGATCGGAAAAGACGAGGTAAACGAAAAGGTCCGATTGCGGTAGAGGAGTCTGTGGCCTTCGGCGTGTAGCTGTTTGCACACTTGAAGTATTTGTAGCGACACAGGCCATCCAGATTGGCGGATTAGGGGGTCGAGTTGGTAAGTCAGGCTTATTGTGTTGTGAGGATAGAATTGTTCTAACTCCCATTTGCTGCGGTGGTTGGCTGGAGAGGTGACGTGAGGTATATTGTCCGTGAAGCCGTACAAGCTACCTTTCGGGAGGCTGTATGAAGTGTTTGTGACAGCGCACTGGATGGCGACGACATCTGGACCGAGCAGTTCTTGCAGAATGAGTTCGCGGAGTTCTTGGGGAAGTGAGAGTAATCGAGAGCCATTGGTAGAAGATGATTGCATTGTTATACCCTCGTTTGGATTGGAGACCTGAGGAAAGAACTTGGTATGTGTTTCGCAGCTGATACCGCTGCCTTTATAAGACGCCAATGGTGGGGAGTGTGACAACGCAAGGGTCAACCCCACAGCCATACCCTACTCGGACTAGTGGCAAGTCCACCGGTGAATAAACGCGAGGAAGGTCCGACGGCAGCAGTACGTTCCAATGCACTTTCCCATTTTCAAGCAGTTCCATGGTAATGTGAAGCGCCTCAATCGATTCGCCTCATAATTGTTCCTTATAATCTTCGATCACGGGACACACGAATAAATTACTTCATCTTTGCAGCATACCTGGCGTTACTGGAGCTCATAAGATGCGATCTGGGTCTGCTATCCGGTCAGTCAACGCGGTATTCACTATGGCGATAAAAGGAGGATCGTGGCGATAAAAGGAGGAGCGAAGAGTATCGGGAACTCTTATTGCGTTATAGCGGGAAAGGTAGAAGGTAAAAGGATGATTAGAGTGCTCTGAAAAGAACCTATAGTCCTTTTCGGCGGGGCAGTAAGATTGACCGTCGCTACTACCGACAAGGTGAGGTGGCTTCATTCAGGAATTACCAGATTGAAACCAGAGAAGCCCAGTGCATCGTGGCTACGTGTTTTATCCGAGTCGACCCTTATGGTGACACTACCAAAATGCGGCACTCAGATGCTCAAGGTCTTCTGATATTTCTTGTTGGCGGAGTCAGTCATTGCATTCTCTGGACTCAGCCTTCGACACAAACATTCATCCTGGCTTTGATAGCCCCAATGTACAAAGTCTCAGGACGTTGCCTTTCCGTTGTGTTGAATCTGATCCAGTAGCAGGCGCTCTGACTTGCACGGCAGCCTCTGCTCGATCTCCTTGGGCTCGCGGCCATACGAAACATCTTCGAGCCCAGACGATTCCTGCAAGATGATCATTGTGAACTTTGCATTTAGACCATACCGTCTCTTGATAACTTCGCGAGTCTCAGATATCTCGAAATGGCCATCGATTTGGATATGCGAGGCCATAGCACGGGTATCGACGATCGATTCTGGCTGGCGTCGGAGCTTTGCTAAAGTGTGGCGGAGGAACATGTCCACGACAGCATCGTCGATAAGAATCTTGGGTAAATATTGGTTTTCGAAGTTGAGGGCCATCAATCTATTGACACGAAGTATGGGTGCCTTGAGAGTCCACGTGTCGAAGCTTGCTCGCGAGATATCTTCACCTCTGCTGTGGTTGAGATCGTCGTATAGTCGGCCATTGTGAATTAATTCCATCACCCCTCGGAGAAGTGAGTCAAATATAAAATGGTACCCTGATGGGACTGCTTCTGTATACAAGAAGATGACGATTGGTTGGTCGACGACGAGTGGATCAAGACAAGCGGTCGTTTCCTCGCGGAAGAACTTGTTTGCCTGCATCAAGCCTTGTGGCATTCGCAAAGTCTCAAAGTACACGACCGGGCCTTTCTCGCTTCTGAACAGCGGTCGGAACACAGGCTCTGGAAGAATGTCGTAGATCATGCGCCGAATGTCCTTCGGGAGTGTTGCGAAAGGGAAGACTGAGGCTGTATCGAGTGAAGGCTTGCCATTGGTGTTCGACTGCACAATGTCGTCGGAGTTTGCAGCCATGGTGGCTTCTTGTACGGAGCCCTCCGACATCCTGGACTAGATGAGGACGGTCGAGAGTTGAGGGTTGGGCACCGTGTTGATCTTGTAAGAAGTGAGAATTGCAGTTGATCAGACAGCGGGCAACTTGCCAGGCTTACCTTCGCTCCTGCCTTCACACATGAATGTTATCTATTTTCACTCAAGACTGCGGATTTGTCAAGACGAACTCTTTTCACTCATACGTGTATGCTCTTCCTGAAACCAAATCCATGCTTCTGGGATATCCACAAAAGCGCCAGACGCCGAACGATGCACAGCCCAATTGAGCTCTCCCTGCTCGCCTCTTTCTAAGACCCTATATCCTTTCAAACCCCGCTGATCAAACCAGCCTTCCTGCTCTCGATCTGAGCCTTCAATTGCACGAGGTCCTGCTCTGTAGCCTCGAACTCAAGCGCCTGCTTGACCCACTGCTCCGCCTCATCCAACCTGCCCATCTCCAGCAAGCACTTGCCTCTCCTCCACCACGCCTTGGCGTTGCCAACCTTCTTCATCTCCACGCTTGCCTCCGCGTCGACCGAGCCCTCAGCCCAGTTCTGCTGTGCCATGTTCGCCTGCGCGCGGTTGCTGAGCAGCCCCGAGACCTCCTCGCGCACCAAGCCAGACGGCTCCCAGTGCGGGCGCTGGAGCGCCATATCGACGGCGAGGGTGTAGAGCTTGACAGCAGCACCGGGATTGCCCTTGCGGAACTCTGCATTGCCGGATTCGCGCAGCTTGCCGATTTGGGCGGAGCGCTTAGGGTTGACGGGAACGGGGGGCGGGGGTGTGCCTGTGGGCGTCTCAACGTTGAGGAGAGCGTGGTGCAGGGCGTTCAATGCGGCGAGCTCGGTGTTGAGCGCGTTGTTGGCGGGCCCGCTTGCGCTGACGTCGGCGCTCTCGTTCAGCTGCAGAGGCAGGAGGGTGAATGTATCGGCGGTTTCCATGGTGGTGAATGTGTCTTTGTGTGGTTCTTTCGAAGGAGTATGGGTATGGCTATGCTTTATTATGAAGTTTTGGGCAGTTAGTCTGGGGTAAGGACACTTGGTGACATTGAACCGCGATGCTTATCGATAGGAGAAGCACGTGCCGGGGGTTTGCTTCAAATCAACCTTGTACGTCAGGCTGGCTGCTTCATAACCACTGTACCTTCAACTTAATCCGTTTCATCCCAAACCATAGATGTAGATAATTGTGCGCATTGCCTTTTGCTCTGTAAACATCAATGGTTTCTATTACCCGTGGCCTCATCTATCCGAGTAGTTGTCGTCTCCCGGAGATCTCGGCCATGGACAAACAACTGTGTACACAGCCAATGAGCTGTGTAAAGACTTGAAGCTTCCTTGGTTTGGCTTGTCAGATCCCAATGAGTATCGCATACGAGGGTTGCTTAGCGTGAGGATTGCTTGGCTTGTCTCCTCAACTCACAACGTTAGCTTTGGCACCCTCACACTGTCTACGTCAAGCGGCTGCTCGAACTGACGAGGCGCAGTACATCTGATTGGACTTTGACGTGCCATATCTGCCATGGCTATGACGGCCACGCTAGTACGAGTGCTATGTAGAGGCCGACAGACACATTTGAAGGCGACAGATAAGTCTATTGTAAAGGTGATCCTCTTTTGCAGGTCGATAGCACTTATCACTTGCCGAAAGGCACATTCGCATCTTGGCAAGCAGATTGTTGTACCAGCAAATCGTTCTCTGAGGTCTGTTTGTCGCTAACCACTTTCCTTCCTTGAGCCTTCTGTCTTTTACCTTTCCTCCTCTCGTGCGTTTACTCTGCTTGTCTTGGCACAGCCGCTACCCCCTCTCCGTTCAGATGACTGGTTTACAAGTGAAGTAACTTAGGACATGACTTCGGTTGTCCAGGTGCCTTCACTCTCATCGTCCTCCCCGCGGGATGACGTGACGGCGCGCGCCTTCCTTCCCAGTCCTCATAAATACGCCTGCCCCGTCAGTCTTGCAAAGCACCAACCCACCAACCAACGAAACACAACCAACTCAACCACTGGATCGGTCCACATGCCGCGCTATCGCGTTCGGGTTGTCCTCGGTGGGCAGACTGCAAGCTTGCTTGTAGTCCTGTCAGAGGATCAACTTTGTTCTGCCTTGCGAGATGCAGTTCGGAGACGCTTGCCAACCATCGCTTCTAAGTTGGGCTTGACAGCTGACAAAGAAGTTGATGTTCAGATCACGCTGCATCTGGACACAGTAGATGGCCCTGTGGTTGATACTGAAGACCTTCTTTCAGACGCCTTGCCTGACTATAAGGAAACGGTGTTTGCAGTTATTGAGCACAGTCGCATGCAGTCCGCCACTACCAACGCCGAGCTCCCTGTCCAGCCTAGCAAGATACTCAAGCTACGCGTTGTGACACCTGAACTGGCCCACGAGCACGCAGACGTGAACTCAATCCCCACGACTGCCCATCCGTTGCCGCTTTCAAGCACACTGTCGGAGCTTCGAGCCGCTGTCTGCCAGCATCTAGCTGTGCCCATGGGAGACGATGTATTGGCGGAACTGGACTGCAACTGCAGCGCGGCACGTCAGATCGACACAAATGCTTCACTCAGTGAACGTGGTGCCAGCGACTCGGATGCGCTGCACACGCTACTGGTCGTCTATGAGGATAACAAGGTTGCTGTTCTTCGAATTAGAGAGCCAACAGAGACCTCGATCCGGCGCGCCGCACATGAACAGCTACAAGAACAAACCGAAGGCAAACTTCTTTGTGAAATTGGAGGCGTCAAGCACCGTACCAACGAACTTAACCCGCGGTACTTGAAACTACCGGTGTTGGCAGTGTGTTCATATCAATCACACCGTGGCGCCACCAAGGCCGATGCCACAGAGAATGATCGAGGCTTGACTCTCGACCTTCACACCTCTGAGTGTCCTATCGACATTACAGCACACAACGAGAATGTCACGCTTGTGGCCGCAGGACTGGATGACTGTGCAGTCAACGGCATACTCACTGTCTTCGCAGTTCAACGCGTGTATTCTACAGTCAATGGCCATGAAGCGGCCGCCAATATTGGTAAAGCTGCTATATTCCAGAAGCAGCGTGCTTGGGAGCAACCCCTCGGTCAGTCCGAGCGTGGCTTGGCTAACTTACTGTCGACACTACGCAAGTTCACAGACATTACCTCCGGCAGTCAAATGGAGGAGGACCGGCAAGACGCTGTCCTACGTATCCTACATCTTATGACCCGATTTCCACCAGCTGTACGAACCGCTTACGTGCTCATGCGCGGAGAAACCCCACATCCATCAGAGTGCGCTGCCCTTTCACAGTGTCTGTACGAGATTCTCAAAGACATGATTCCAGAGACGACAATTCGAAATGATCCTCAACGCTTCCTCGAGGGCTCTCGTTTGTTGTTCGGTTTGATCCTCAGCAAGGCCAAGACTTTGCCAGTAGCCATCTCAAGCAAGAACTCCGAACTCCCCTATACATCTATGCATGTGTACGATCTCCGAAACGCAGTGACCATGCTACCCGTTCGGGGTGTTCCAGTGCAAGCCAAGGTCGGGCTGCTTGACGCAGGGTTTTACGATGCCTTCGCCGAAGATGGGGTTTTGGACTGGAACAACGGCACGGATACTGCGAAGGCATCCACGCTTGATCGAACATTGTCAAGAGTCGCAACACTTGCTGGTGGGAAGAGAACGAAACTTGTGGTCTTCATTCCCGACGCGATCGCTTTCACCCGTAGGTATCCCGACAAGGACATCGCTACTGTGATCTCGCAAGCCGAAGCCACAAATCTTCAGTATCTTGCAACGATGTGCAGCAACAACGGATTAAGCGTCATTGCTCCTTCCGATCTTCCATCTGCTTCTGCACCAGTCCTCACCTTGGATCGCGATGGTCATCTAGCCGTCTATGTTGGCCGTGAAGGCTGTGGAGGAGTCGCTGGCAGGGACATTTTGATGTTCAGGCCTCTATCTGGAGAAGAAGCTGTTGATGTTTCCATCATAACACAACTCTTGGTTCCAATACTCGCACTACGTAACGCTGACGGCACAGCAGTTTTCGAGGCATATGGATCTCACCATCGGCAAGTCAAGGAGCCGGATGAAGCTGTTGTAGTCTGTGTGGATTTATCGCGGAGCATGGACGAACGCTGTGGCTTCATTGATATCCAAGAGAACGAAGACGCTGCGGCGTCAATTAATCTTAGGCACCAATCAGTCGTACTGGCTGCGACAATGCCGGTCGTAGAACATCCTGGCGGTGAGCGATTAGCTCTGGAGGAGCTCAAAGGTATTTCGGAAAGAGTATCACGTCTTGATCTTACACTAAATTCATCACAGAGTATCTTCTTAATCATGACTCATTTGAGGATATGTTGGCTATTGTACTTGTTGGCATTGGAGACGACGGTCGTCTAATGAATGCAAGGAAGGTACTCGATCTTATCGATCAACTCGATGAGCAGCATCTCTCCGCCAAAAACGAGAGTCTAGCAGATACTAGACAGAGGGCGACCTCTTCGTATTACCGTGCCCAAGTCACCGCGATGGAGCGTGACTTGATTCCGTTATCGAATCGGATTGCTAGGATGAGGCATTTCGCCGATTCCCTGTGTGCCTTTCTGGTTTATCGAGCTGAAATTGCAGGATCATTGCCAGAGCCACAGCCTTGGCGACCAGGAGCTGCTCCACCGACAGCTACAGAGCAGCGACCACCTGCCCAATCTGGGTCAGGGTACACGATCCCCAACGAGTTCCTCTGTCCAATCAGCAGTGATCTTATGGATGATCCTGTCATGACTGTCGACAATCACACATATGAGCGGAAGAATATTGAACGCTGGTAGGTGTTTCGCCTCATTATCCATACATTGTAAACCAGCTGACATAGAGCTTCAGGTTCTTTAGCAGGCAGACATCACCACTTACGAACCTCCCGCTCCCAAGTCTCGACCTTCGAGCTGACGCACGAACCAAGCAGAAGATTGATGCATACATTAAGGGCAAAGACCTTTACAATGCACAGAATTTCGTGGAGATGCAAGTCATTACGATCAAACACCCATTAGGATCATGCACGTTGCGACTGCCATTCGCGCTCACTCTGGTCCGTCTTCACCAGTTAGCCTTTCGCGTGACGAAGGGTCGACACACCAACTTTGAGCTGCGTCACAAGAACGCCGTACTGCCATTTTCATCTGATCAAACGTTGCGCACGACTGTTGCCCCAGCAGGCGACGTTTTCATCATACCCCTGGACCCTCTCTCCTCAAGTGCTAAGCCTGAAGAGATGTGCTTGATCAAAGTGTATGCCAGTTGGGATGACATGTCACCTGTCTGCTCCTATTGGGAGCCTGAGAATGTGACAAAGACATTGGATTCTGTCGTCTTCCGCTTCAATCGACAGTGGCTTTCGAGTTCGTCTACTCGCGACGTAATAGTACCACCTGTCATCTGGCATAATCTATATCATACCGGAGACGGGTATAGATGTGGTACGACCACTATGCATTGGAATTCTTTAAGCGAACTTTTATCCCCTGAATATGCGACAGGGACTGTGAATGAGGAGCCAATGGTTGATGATCGTTCGCCAGCCCAGTCCCCCAGGCATTCCACGTCCCGGCCTCTCGTTCTGAAGCTGCGGCTAGGCCCTAACCCTTCACGGTCATCGAATTCAACCACGACGCTCAGCCGACTGGACGTTCTGAAACAGATGTTCGACGCTTTCATCAATCGACTGCTTGCGTACAACTTTCAAACTCATGTCGGCCTCGTCACCTTCTCGACAACTGCCTCTGTTTCCCAGAATATCACCCATGCGATTGAGAATTTTCGTCATCAGCTCAACAATATGGAGGCAGATGGCGATACTGCGATCTGGGATAGTATCGCCCTGGCGATGGACCAGCTGCAGCAGTATGCCTCTAAATATCCCAGCACCAAAATGCGCATTATCTGTATATCTGATGGCGAGGACAACAAGCCCAATAGGCTTGTCCATGATCTTGTACCGCATTTAAATGCCTCCAGAATTATTGTGGACTCATTCTGCCTAGGTAAGTTCCCTCAGCTGAGCGAGATGTCATTACTGATAAAGTACAGGAAAAGCGAACAACAAAGCACTTCAGGCTCTTTCACACATGACTGGGGGCTACAAGTTTAGACCAAAGAGTCTAGATGAAGCCATGGCTATCTGTGAGATGGAGCCTGTGCTCTCGTTGCTCGAGCGTCCGGCTGTCGTTTTGCCACACTTCGCTTCCCGTCACGCCAACAGCGCACTCTGGCGCTTCGAACAAGCCAAGAAGTCAATCACTGTAGACCGCGCAACTGAAGATGACTTTCCGCAGCGCAAGGCTCACCCCCAGTTGAGCACCTCGTTTGTTGAGTTGGTAAACTTTGCTAGAAATGCCTCGCAAACTCGATCAGACAGCAATCTGCGCTTGAGCCGTATTCACGCTGAGATTCGTACTTGCGGTGCACTCGTTCACCCACATTACGATATCTACGTCTGTGAGGAGAATTTTGGATTTTGGAAGATAGTTATGCAGGGTAAGTTCGCTGGGAAATTTAGCCGTGGTATCGTAACTAATGCAAGGCAGGACCTCCGGAGAGCACTTATGCAGGTGGCACGTTCCTCCTTTATCTGGAGATGACCGAGGACTATCCTATGTCACCGCCCAAGGCTCGTTTCGAGACGTCTGTGTACCACCCGAATATCAACCGCCACGGCCGCATCTGCCACTCGATTCTCGATCGCAACTGGACCGTTGATACAACTACCAAGGATGTGGTCGACACGATTTACTCGCTACTACTGGTTCCTGAGTTCAGCGATCCAATCAACACTGTGGTAACCCTCAACTATCATTGGGACGAGGTTCAGTTCAAGGAGGAGGCCCAGGCACACATCCGCAAGTACGCGACGAAGTCAAGGGCAGAGTGGCGTGCAGAAATCACCAGCTGAGGGATCCAAGAAGGGACTGCGAGGAAGCAGCAAGGTGTCGGCTCTATCTGAGATTAGGACTGGGACTCAAGTATCCCGACTCAACATGCACGAAAACACTTGGAGGCGCAAATGGGTAGCCTCGCAACCTCAATGCATATTGTGTAGCTTATCATCGAACATAATCGAATGACATCTTGATCAACATTTCTCAATGGTCGTTAGTGTCCTCCAAAGATATGTACCACTCGCGATCTCTATTTATAGATTGGAACGGTTTTGAAAAGAAGTTGTGCACCTGGGCATCGACACAGCACTGCCTGAACTTTGCCGCGAGCTAACCTGATCCGTGCTAGGCAGTGTTTGTCAGGCACCACCTCGTGTCGCACGCGTCCACTCCATCTGCATCGCTATCACACCACAACACTTGGGCGGGTATGTCAATGCCGTCATTCTGTGATCTTCCTGATGAGCTGCTCCTCGAGATCGTGCGATCTTTGGATGCCATCCGCTCGTTCGAAACCCAAGCTACAGCATTTAGACGCAAATCAATCGAAAAGGAGAGACAACGCGAAAACCATCTTCGAAAGCGAACACTACACTCACTATGCCTGACTTCTCGCCGCCTGCGGCTCATCGCAACTCCAACTCTATATGCGTCTTCATGCACCTGCGCGACGAGAAGCGGCCTCCGACAACTTCAGCTGCTGCATAGGACTCTTAATGCACCTGAGCGCGCTTTGGGCCAAACAAACCGTCTCGCTGGGTACTTGTTGTACATTGAAAACCGCCTTGCAGATTTCAAAGGGAACAGTCTTGGTAATGACAAGGACTTCCTCCAGGAATGGTTCGCAACCTACACCAGACTACTGAGCGAGCTGACTCTGAGCGCGCCTAACATCGAACATCTTTGTGTAGTCAGTGTGGAGTCTGAAGATGCGGCCAACCAAACGTCTCTTTGGGAAGCCGTCTTAAGCAGAGCTGCACACGTTACACACGGAGGTCTGGCGAAGCTCAAGGTTCTTTCCACTCAATTTAACATGCTGTACGCCTCGCGTAGAATGCCAATATGTCATCGCCTATTGCAACACATGAAATTGCTACCCGAACTTTCTACACTGCAAATATCGGGTGCCCAGCTGCCTGATATAAGTGAAAACTTGCAGTTCGGACCCGGTTCGATGCAGACCATATGCCGACTGGACCTGACGGAGTGCTGGCTCGGGTTCGATTGGGTTGCCGATCTACTCCTCGCTTCCCAAAGTTTGCAGCACTTCAATTGCAGGTGGTCTTACATGATGATGGCCGAGCACGGTCCCTCAGAGATGCTTAATGCGCTTTTAGCTTGCACGGATACGCTAGAAACGCTATCCTTGGATTGGCGAGCAATGACTTTCGAGATGTCTGATGGAAATCTGCTTGGCTCTTTGCGAGGCATGAAACGACTGAGAACGTTGCATCTCTGCGAATATGGTTTCTTAAGCAACTGTCCTGTGGAAGAGTTTTATGACTACCCTTTCGAACTCACGGAGGACTATCCTGTCGAATACCCGGGGGGCTCTACTTTCGGTTACGCGGAATCTTCGTTGGCTGAACTATTGCCTAATCATCTGGAGCATTTGGCCTTATATCCAGTGCTTGACAAAGGCGACCTCTCCCAAGCAGAAATTCTGTGGGATTTCAGCGACGAATGCGCTACCTTGGTACCCTCGCTGGAGACACTCTGCATAAAGATGCATCAGGAAGTTTCACCGGAAGTACTCACCAGGGCATTCGGAGACGCTGGCGTGCAATTGCACATCGAACCCGGTGAAACTTATTGACACTCTCCTCAGGCGCACTGAATCTCGAAACAAACATCTGAATCATGAGTTGATTAGCTTCTCCGGAGTCCTCTTGCCACTGCAAATGAAACACAAAATATCTCACTTACTTCTCTCACTTGATACGTCTGGAGTAATAATCCACCGCTAGTCGCATAAAGGCTTGGAAGGTACATATCGCAAGCACGCTTGCTTTGACTCCCATCGCACCGAACACGTCGCATAAGTACGCCCAGCTTGACCAACAACTCTTAGATTCTGTCACGTAACAGATAAGAGGCTTGGCTTTCTGTTCCGAGCGATCTTAGTCTACAGCTGTCACGTTCCAGACTCTCATGGCTTCAATACCGCGATCGGGACAGCTCGCCCTTGTCGCCGTAGCTGGCCAGTCGATTACAGTCGATACCCCGCCCAGCTCTCCTGTTGCTAGCAAAGATCATCTGCCCGTTCCGGAAGATCTTACGGTTGCGGTTCTAGATTCGGAGGGCCGTCACGAGCAAGCGAAGGAGATGGGAACCACTGATCATCTGGTCGGAAGTGATGCATGCCTTCCACTCAACTCTATCGCAGTGGATCATGAGTCCATTCCATCAGTAGGAAATGACGAGCTGCGTAAGGCTCAGCCTAGCATGCCAGTTCGACGCGACTCATCAGCTGCTGCAAGCGAAGAAGTTCAGATGACAGCAGAGGTGAGCTCTCAAACAGAAGAGAGCACTGAAGATGAGCGCAATAGCGACGACCCGGGAAAGCTGTGCGGTGACGGAAATACACCTGCGAAGATCCCACCGAAGCATTCCAGCACTCCGCTGAAAACAGATCGAAAGATACCTCCACATATGGGTCCCATTGCCAGGAACCTACTTCTGCAGCAAGCTGTGAGTACCATGTATACGATACAATAGAGCGATCAAACTAACACATGTGCGCAGGGTTGGCCGGCACCTGTGCCTCGTTCACCTCTCGCCTTCACATCTCGACCAACCCACACAAATTCCCGACCTCCTTTCGACCATGAAGAACTACAACGCGCGAAAGCGCATCTAATCAAGACGCGTGACGAATTGGATGGCGAACGCAAACGGAGCTCTGGAATACGAGAGACCGTCGAAGCCGAGATGGAAGCCAGCTATGCCGCTGCCCTGGAGAACACGCTAAGCGAGCTTCTCCGAAAGCAGGCGGACACACTCGCGGCCAAGGCAAGATACGAACAGAAGGAGCGGGACTTGCAATACCGTGAAGCCAAGATCGCGCAGCTCGAAGTCTACCTCACCGCTGGCCAGAAGCAGCTCAAGTACAGTCTCGAAGAACGGGGCATCCGGCCGATGAGCGCAGTAGACGAGACAAACATGAAAAGCAAAGTCGAGTTGAACGTCAAGAGCCAGTATGCCGATATCGAGGGCAAGATTGCTATCCAAGTTGAGCGTATTCGCCTCCAAGACGCAGCGCAGAGGATTCGCGAGCAGCAATACAAGGCTCTGATTCGGCCATCGCTGGAGCGCAAGATTCTCGAGGAAATGCAGGAATCCCACAACGCCATCGACGCGAATTCCAAGGATGAGATATCCGAAGACGTGGGCTGTGCAGAGGGTAGCGCAGTGGAGTCTGAGAAGCATCCTAACCTCGCCTTCCTGGAGGGCTATGCGGCATGTCATGACGCACAAACAGCGCTGTACAACTTGCAGCACGGCAAGATTGCTGCCAACAGCCCCGAAGTAGCTTTCTTGTTCGATCCCACGCATCCTCGAAATCCGCTCATCATGGGTCGTCGCATGGGCTGTGTGAATGCGGCTCCAGACGCTACTGCGGAATCAAACACCCCAGGTGTTGTGAATGGCAATAGGGCTCACTCCAACATAGTAGAGCCATGCAACTCTGCTCAGACAGCCACTCGCAGCTCTTGTTCAAGTCTGCAGGCTAGCCCTGCATCGCAGACTCAGACCCAGAACCACAAGCGTCCGACTCAGGTTGGTGTGGCAAACGGGGAATTCGTCGCTGAAGATGCAGTAGTGCAGGTGACAGCCGCAGCACGCAGTACCAGTAAGCGAGGAACCACGGATGCTCTAGGAAGCAAAGCACCGCATGAGCAGGAGGAGCAGCCGGAAGCTGACTGTTCAGACGTGAAGACGGTCAAAGATGCAGTGCTCATTGATCTCTGAGGTATTTGGTGGTATGGATGCTGGAGGGTGCGGTCATGGGGGGATAGCAATGGCATTCTGGAGCCGCTGATCCTCTGTCTTTATGTTCTTGCCGTACGAGGAGATGCGGACAAGGTGATCTGGAAAGCGGCACATATATATCTGGATGGTGGATTGCAACACATAGCCACTGATCGTTGCAATGTCACTTCATATTTCACTAAGAAAAGTCTACTTTGATGGCTGGGGAAGCTGGCGTGACTGATGCACTGGACATGTGTCTCTTTCTTTCAATGATTGACTGGTCAATAGCTCCTGTTCTTCAAGCCCCAATTCGAGCACCTCCCCATGCATCAGGCCATAGGTATAATACTCGCATACTAGCTCACAGAACACTTGTTGGGCATCTGCTGGCTCACTAAGCCGCTTAGAGCTGCTGCGAAGATTGAAAGGCATGTCGCAACCATGTAGGACAATGGCTATGTTCCCAGGTTCTGCGGTTTTTGAGTCCGCATCCACGTCTTGTAGGTAGCGAAAGTCGATTCAAATTCATGCAAGATGCTCTCCCTAATTGTTATGTAGTCATCTTCTCATGTCATCTGATTTTTTGTCCGAACGCTCGCAGGGTAGGGTTGTATTCGACAACCTTGCATTCTTGCAATAGGGTTAATCCATATCTTGCATATCTCTCCAATCAGAAAAGCCAAGTCTACACAGATAGAGCCTTTTTGTTGTTGGCGTAGTTTCGTTGGATCGACCTTGAGTAAGTGACAGGAAATCTCTCTCGAAGTCTACGAGATGAATCGTGGACTCATGACCGAGTTCATTGCTATTGGCTAGTGCTAAGTGCAGAACACATCCACTGCAGGCAAAGCGAGAACTGATGCATCCATTCTGTTTCTATTGACGTAACCAGTGAAAAGGATTGTTCTACGCAATATGCAATTTAACCAGATGGCTGTTGAAGAAATTTGCGGAGACCTGCCATTGACATGGATAATGCGTGACTGACTTCAAGCCTTAGCCAAGGCGGATTGTCTTCAAGGTACTTGCAAAATAGTCTCTCAGGTCCGGTCTCGAATAGGACCATATTACGTCGTCAGATTCGTCTGACTCTGACCTGTCTTTCAAGACGCCACCCATCAGAGGAACAAGACCTACTCGTTTAGCAATCCCGTCGGTAACCTGGACTATCAAGCCCCAGTCATAGGTGATGTTGATGCACTGGATCTTCATGACACCTCTCTGACAGGAGAGCCTGTCCGCATCTGCCTCCGGGTCAATGGCTGTCAGAGGCCACACTAAGTGTTCTTCGGTGTGTTCGCGCTCATGGACGATGGCAAACCTTACAACGGTATGGGTGAGCATGAACCAACCGAGGTCAGTCTGTAGCAGATTCGAAGAAAGAGTTCGGCTCGCGTAAACTTTCCACTCCACAAACGGCGCTTCAATGACTTCCGTGCTCAATTGAAGAATTGATGTATATCCCATAGATTTGTAGGAGCGCCCAGAAACTAGTGTTTCCACAAAGGTGCCGTCGAATGGGACAAGGCCCCGATTCGTTGTTTCCACATGAATTGGTCTCGACTTTAGCCGCCATTTGTCCCAATGCGATACCATTTCCGGTCCCCCTATGGGCGTCTTCCAGCCGGCCCAAGACCATGTGGGAAAGTCGGTCCTGCGAGCGACAGTTCCGCTGGAATATGGGTCAGTGAACCACAACATACCTAGGAGGAAAGCTCCAGCGAACTCATCGTCACCCTGATATGATTCCCAATCTCTATACCCATTCCATCGGATTGGTAAGCCCCAGTAATGCTCCGTCGGTGTATCTTGACGCGCATAGAAGCCAAATAAGCCTTCGAAAGCTTTGATCACGTCCTCATCATAGGTCAATTGCCGCCTTGAATAGGCCCTGATGTGCTTCATAAGCCAACTCCTCTCAAACGTGGACGGATTCGAAATATTAATCCTGTTGAAAGGATCATCTGAGAAGTAATACTCGAGTTTGTCGAGAGATTCTGAGCACTCGACTCTTCTGCACTGGAAATAAACCTGATAATCAGTGAATATCAGACACCTGCGAGAAAAGACACCTTCTTGGTATGTCCAGCCTCGAGTATACCACTTTGACCTATGTAGTTCGTCCCAAAGGTCTTGATCCGTGCTGACTGTCCAAGCTGTGCCATTGACCTTTATTTGTGGTCTGGCGATACGTGGTCTCTCATGTACGCCTGGGAGACCATAAGACGAATTATTTCCAGCGGCTGCAACAATCGTAAGAGATGCTCGATTATCTAGATCCGTATTAACCGCTGCTACGTGTACAAGTCCCGACGACTCACATATAGCGTCCATATGTCCAAGTTGCTCCTGTTTGGACTGTTCATCGTGCTGATCAATGCAGATTTGATCAGCCCACAGGTATCGAAACCCAAGTTCAAGCGTAACTCTCATCGCGTCTCGAATAACCCTGCAAGCTTCTTGTAATGGGTCCAAAGCTTCATTGTGTTGGGCCGAGTCGGTTCCAGGAGAACCCCAGACATAGCTCAGTGCTATGTAATTTGGTGGATCCTGAACTACAACAGTGGATTTCTTTACGCAGTCAATGAGCTTCAGTCGATCGACAGGTAGATCTAGCTGCGGCTCACGACATAGGATGTGGTGATTTTGTTTGCAATCCGCTATGCCTTTGTTAACCACTTTATAGTCAATCTTCGTAGCATGAACACCAAAACTCGGAGTACTGTCAGACGATTCATGTGTTGCAACACGTTCGATTGGTACTATGCGGCCAATGTACCAGGATCCTGCGGGACCGACGGAGACCTCTTGAGCGTCACTATCGAGAATGCCGTTACTCGATAGTTGGATGCCCGTGTCACTCGCGAGATCTGAAGGGTCAGGGTAGCGTCGATGGGCACGATAAAAGAAATCTGGATCGAATATGACCGCTCGGTAGAAGCAACATAATGGGCACTGACTGCCTGCAGAAACAGATAGAAATCTCTCCGTGCTATCTGCTCGTCCACGCGTATTGAGGCCCCGGTGTTCGCTTGATGATCGAGATGGCGTTGTCTCTAGTTCGACATCTTGACACTGAGCGCAAAGTTCGCTGCTCTGCCAGTCCCGGTCGAGCGCATATGCGTCGGCGCCAGCGCTGAATTTGTGTGGAGGAATCGCAGCGCTTTGAAGTTGTGGTAGACTTCTATGCGGGGTACCACCGATTGTTCCTACAGGAAGTTAGCCTATAGCTATCCCTGGTCTCAAGGCTTGCTTATCTGACCTTCACCGTCGGCTTCAGGACGTTCAACCATGACTTCTATATTTCAATCCCAGGAGCGTTGTGGCATGTACAAGAATGAGGGATCGCACTCTTGTCCCTTGACGGTTCTTATCACGATGCAGAACATACGTGGCATACCTGCACGAGGCCTAATCTGGTAGAATCACGAATTCGCCACCTTGCGCTCAATTACATGCAGCCCTAGAGGCAAGTTTATAGCACTAGTAAATCACCAAGAGTGCTCTTTAAACCATTCAAATGCAAAATACTACTTACTCCGTTCCGTGATCTGGACGTTGTGGTCTGATTGGCCTTGCCGGGCCGTCCACCAGTCAGATCAGGGACGCTTTCCTCACCTGCAAAGTAGAGCAAAGCATGGCACGGTATCATCCAAGAGCTGGCCTACTGCTTTGCAGCTGTTTCGACATAACTCTCGTAGCTTTCCGGATTCTTCTCGAACAACTTCAGTAGTTCTCTCCTGCGCTTTGCCAGCTCTGACGAGACACTGAATAAACTTGAAGGATTTAATGTTATGTAGAAGATACATTTTGCCAGGTGTCTGATTGGGGCTGGCAAGGCGCAGCACAGCCTGCCACATGTAGATCCCCCGCTCAACAAAGGATTCGTACATCACTAGACGCTAGTGATTGGATCTGCGATCCGATTGGTGGATTTGGGCGAAACCAATCAGATCTTCGCACTAGAGATCTGCACCAATGGATGGCCATTGTCAATCGACTCTGCTTACTATGGCTGCTTTAATATTCAGGCCAAATTGAGTCAAGCTTGGAGGATATATGCAGTTTGTAAGAGAATTGGTTCATATTCAAAAGAAGAGTGAGACAATCAAGCTACAAGAACTCCTTCACGCCGTACAATGCATTAAACACAAAAGCACCTCTATTCCGCACTCGTCCAGCTCAATGCCTGTTCGCAAACATTGGCATACCCCTCATCTCCCTCTTCGCGTTTGTTGTGCTGGGCAGAGCATTGGTGCAGTCCACCATGCCACTCGTGCTAGCACTCCCAAAAAGCTCCATGCGCGCCAACGCATCTGCAAACTTGCCATTCCACTTTCCAGCGTTGCCAACAAAGCCCTTGAACTCCTTGCCCACGGTCGGGTGTGCTGCCAACTTGGCATCACTGGGCAACACGACCACGCCCTTGGGCGGCGCAGTGGTCTCGGAGTAGTACTTGACGTCCCAGACTCCCGGAGTGGAGTCCTGTGGCGCACCGCTAGTGGAATCATCGAAGTGGAATTGATTGCTTGTTGAGTGTGCGCCAAGGAGTGCAGCAAGATCCACAGCGCTGAAGCCCTTGTCTTGGAAAAGCTTGTAGAGATCCTCGGCAGGCGCTCTCACGTCTGGGAGCAGGCCCTGGGGCGCACCGGTGCTAGAATCCTTGCGACCGATGTAGGTCTTGACGCGTGGGCCACCGGGGCATGTCACGACTGCGTGGCTACCGGCGAAGACGATCATATCTGCCACGCCTACCTTATAAGAATTTGCGAGCTTCTGAAGGTATGCGCCGATGTTTTGCAGGCCGTTGTTTTCTCCTCGGGTGAGCTCGTCGGAGAGTACGAGTGAGCCATCGCAGCCGCCTGTGGCCCCCTGAGCGGTATTCCATGCTGTAAGTCTGTCAGTATTTGCTGTGAAAGAAGTTGAGAAAGGCTACAAACCTCCGCAGTCGTGGAATACAGCTCTGATAGCAGCCCGAGCATCTGGGGTGCATTGGCCGTTGCTCAAAAACTTTGCGGTCAACTCTTTGGAGATCTTGCTCCAAACTGCCGGGCATGATCCGGAGCCATCACCCCCAGAGCTACTTCCGTCCTTGCGGGCAAAGAGTGAGGATACGTCTGGAAGGGTTGGCATCGAGATGGCTGCAGCGGACGAAGCCATCAGGAGAACAGTGGTGAAGTGCATGATGCAGAAGGGTAATTTTGATTTGAACCAAAATTAGGGTTAGACTGCTCCTGTGTTGAAGTGCCGAGGGGTGTTGGGTTACGGGCTGTGATGTTTGTCAGAGCCTGGCATTCAGGTGTTCTTATATGCTTGCTGTAAGTTCGCCGTTCGCCATACTGTTGAAGCCTCGACACTTCCATCAAGATCGCTAAGCATGCTGCTACCGAGACAAGCGTCTAGAAACACCTCAGCTGTGTATTTCGAGTATGGTTCAAGCCTCATTGCTAGTCGAAGCAATGTAAATCGGAAGAGGCGTGAGCTTGGCTAGCTTGTGATGCCAAGACAGCAAGGAGGAGCTGACTGAATGCTTCCTAGATGGGGCGGTCCTCTTGGCAACGGGAGCTGAAGCTGACTGAGCGAGCGAACAGTGACCCGAGTGGTGGAAACATCGCACTACGGGGCGTCAAGCGAGAGTTCCTCAATTGAGCCGTCATGCATTTCGCATGGAGTTCGGCAACCTCGCGTATCTTGCGATGTAGCACGACCGAAAGCTCGTAGCAAGGCGAGCCTTCGATAGCTCGTCGCGGTCCGCGAGAGGTGCCTGATGAAATGTGACTGCAGCAGAATTTAGGCGGTCCGGATCACCTGTGTATAGCAGCGAAGCTCGGCACACGCGACCGTAGCTGTAAGCCTCCGTGGTATACGAGACGGTTGCTAGGATGCGGAGACACATCGAAATACTAGGGTCGAGCCAAGAAAGAAGCCCCTTGGGGTCGTGAGGAAGGGTACTTGGGGTACATGGTCTGGCTGGGACACATGGTGCGCTACAGCCATGTCGCTACCCAACGGCCAACGGGACCCCGCTGGGCAGGTCTCCAACACGTGTGTCCCAATTTGAGATCTTGAGCTAGCAGCCCCGCTCACCTCACTGCCAGAATGGGTCGAGATGGGGTCCCGAAGGGTGCCGTCGGGAAGAGAAAACGGTGCCTGGAACGCATGGACTGAACGATGTTTGGTATCTCCCCCCAATCAAGCATCGCTTAAGCGAGAAGTGGCGTTCGTGAGGCAGGGTGAGGCTAGACCCGGGGTGTCGGACCCGGGGAATTAGCGCTTAGCAACGCCGGTTAGATGATTGGCCGTTGCCTTGCATCTCGAACGGTCAACGATCTGAGCTGACATTGGTCTGTACAACTACTTGGAGCTATTCTCAAGATCACGCAGCGGAAACTTATGTTCCGATCGAGAAGCAGCATGCGTCCTACTTGCAGTCAACAGTCCTTGGCGAAAAGAAGCGTCTGGCATCTTACAAATGGACACTAAGTGTATCGCTTTTGTGTCTACAATGGATGTGCCCACCCATGAAGCTCAATTCGCCAAATGCTTGGGCCAGGCCGTGAGCTGATTTTCTGACCTTGGTAGCGACAGGTAGGGACAGGTAGCGAGCGACAGAGTGCCGAGACCACGATATGGGGAGAGGGACAAAGGAATATTAGCGACTAAGTACCGACGCAAGGTCGCTTCGGTCTAGCTGCACCCCGCCTTGTCCGGATTGTCAAAGCGGCCTTGCCCTCGTGCTCGCTAGTCTCAGCCTTGTGCTGATGGAGCTGAGCGCCTCGTAAATTTAGACCCGTTCCCCTCGCCGACGAGCAGCTGGAGATCCACCTTGGTTAGCGCAACTGCCGTTATCGATACCATGGTAAAAGAAACTACTATCCGGACGCTACGGGATTCAGGTACAGCTCTATCTCGGATTGGATGATTGTACTGCGAATTCGCCATTGCCTGTCTTCGCATGACCTTGTCAAGGGATTCGTCAAGCAATGATTGGATTCTAACAACAACCTTCAGAATCTAGATTATAGGGTTAGAGTAGAAGAGCTATGATGGCCTAGAGAAGCAGAGAAGCTCGTCAAAGAAAGCAGACGATGACCAGCATAATAGAGGTTTGAGGTTGAACATACGATGGCTTGCTTGTGGCTTGGGCGTACCGAAGCACTTCGCCAGCTGATCTGTAGGATAACGTGACCCAACCTAGATGTCAAGAAGAGGTAGCGCTCGGCTGGACCGGCGCTTGTTCCTTCAAGAACATCGGTAAGGCTGTTCTTGCGAAGCGCCCAAGACATGTGACAAAATTCTTTCAGCAGTCAGCGTTTGGTAATAGGTCTTGACTTCCTCATCACATACAGCCCTCCCTCGTGAATCGACTGACACATTCATGAGTTGGACAATGCCTCAATTTCGGATAATGGAGGGGCTACCGGCCTAGGCAACGATCCAGCTCTACCTACGAAACCCGCCCAATGTTAAATCTGAATTGTGGCTGTGAGAAAAGACTTTCGATCTTCACAGATAGAGTCACCGTAGAGTGCTAGCTGATGGTCCTGAAATCACTGAAATCGGTACGATCAGCGTGGGCCCTGTCATGCTAAACTTCAGCTTCGGGACTCAAGATCCGGTCGTAAGCATCTCTTCAAGCCTAGCCAGCATTGATAACCCGATAGGTGCGCTAGGTTTGGTAGCATTCATCGTTTCTTTATTGCGGCTAAAGGGCCTTTGTGGAGAAGCCGGTATAGTTGAATCCTAGAGTGGGACAGCTATATATACAGCTGTACTCCAGCTCAAAGCTGAACAAGATTGCATTTGGCTCAACAATTATGCATAGTCTCATCCCAGCCCCAAGGAAGTAACAAGGAGCGTCGCCTTCGACATGCGAAATTATGCTCTGAAAGAATCTGTGCTCTAATAAACTGGTAGATGAGACATATTAGCGCCTCAATATTTCATGTAGACCTAGCTTTTGAGTCCTCGTCTTCCACAGCACTCCTTCTCTTCTTGGAACCAGCTCCCTCTTTGAGTACGCCTTCAAAACATGTTGTAACACCATCAATTTCAGCAGTCTAACTAATTGTTGCGGCGACGGAAAAAACATCAATTTATCGGCTCAGGGGAGATGGATGAGAGGGACAATGATCATACTTACGCAGTGCAGCACTTACATGCATTGGCGCCACCAGTCAGCGTCCAGTCAGTATCGATGAGAGCATCTCTAACCTGGACGAAGTTAAGGTCGCAAGACTGGATTAGTATTGAGTTCTCCCTAGCCCACAGTTGACATACGTCGTTTCCATTATCAGATTCCTATAACAGGTTCAAAATTCTACGTTGCACAGCTAGCGAGATGATCTGGATTTGGCTCGGGGAGTGGAGCTCTTTGCGAGTCGCATTGCAAGTCGAGATGAATTTGGTCATAGCTGTGACTGGTGCTGGTACAGTATACTTTGACAAAGGCTATAACAGTGTGCTGTTGTAACAGTAACGCGAAGGCTAGGGGTAGGTCTGCTGGTGCTCTCACTTGAAAAATGTGCGGGACGGGCCGAGTCCGCAACTACTTACCGCATCAGGCCCTGCCACTCCGCGGAATATGAGGAGCTCCGCGGTATGTGTATTACGACAAAGGTCTAGACTGCACTTCATCCATATGAGCATGTTATGCACCTTGAAAAAGGCAAGTCAGACTTGACAAATGTGTCTGTCGTCGTACTACAGTTCGTATTTACTCGCTGCACACGTCTTGCAGGCATCATACGAGGTCACCTGCAAGGCACCTGTGGGTTCAAAATTTTCACGTCGCGTTCCAGGAGCAAGTCGAGCATTTGCTAGCAGGCCTTGATATTCTACCAACAGGCTGCACATGTCAAATGAACCCTCACAGCCTCCTTCTACTGCAAATACTCAGTTTTGCCAATCTGTCGAGATTTTCATCTTCTAGCAAGAAGTACACATCTACCCTTTTCCTTGGCCATCAGAAATTAGTAGTAAAATAGGGCTTATGTCTGACATGAATGGCTCAAATCACGCAGCTGAGTGTGAGTGCAGTCCCTGGGAGAAGCTATTGCCGCATTAAGAGATGTCATCGAAGGCTTAGCCATTCGTTCATTCAAATTATGTTATTGATCATGCCATGTAAGGCCCTACAAATAGGCCAAGTCATAGTGCTGGAAGCAATGCGAGGATGCACATTCTGCTCGCTATCCTATGCCTTCGACGCTCGAACCTACGCGCGCGACAGAGTTTGATCAAGAACTGGTCCCTTCACGAGCATTCACACAGACGATCAGGTGATGTGAAAAATGGTGAAGGGTCTAGAATTATATCTTGATCTAGATAGGCAAGGAATGTTTGTGGGTGTAAGACGTCAGCTGAACTCCAAATCGGTTACCGCCTGAGCTTCGGAAGCGCCGAGTCAGAACAGCAGGTGAGCACAAGGGCCAAGACCCAGAGTAAATTCATAATATATAAGGCAGCAAAAGGAAAGCGTACATCGACACCTACGACTTACAATTCTGCAAATTGCAAATCGCACACCGAACACTCAACCATGTCTTTGACAGTTTTGTCCCTCGCCGCCCTCTCCCTGACTTCAGTGATGGTCTCCCCAGCCGCTGCAGCAAGCCCGGGCCTTTACCTATGCCAGAATGTGGGGTTCAATAATAACGCCAACTTCTGCTACAAGTACACCTCGCCTTGGGGAAAGTGCAGTAAGACCTGATGTAATGCCATGACCTAGAAGTAAATACTGAACAAATGCTTAGCTACCATCACGGACCGCTTCCCGTCTGGTGATCGCGGAGTTTCTTCTGCAGGTCCTGATGAGCACAATTGGTGCACATTGTACCAGTAAGTGGTCACTTACAACGTAGGTGTGACTGTCATGTATCCTGACTGACTGTTCAAAGGAATGAGGGCTGCACTGGACCCGAGCTTCAACTCCGCTGGCCGGGATATGCTGATCTAGCTCAGGTTGGATGGAATGATCGTGCCAAGAGCTTCAATTGCGCCTTCGAGTGAGAGGACAAGTTTCGAGGGCCGTATATCTTGGCAAGGTGGATTGAAAAGAGTAAGCACCGGCTAAAGGAGGTTCTTGGTTGGGCAAACGCACATGGGCAGTCTCAACGTGGAATCAATTCTGTCATAGCATTGCATCGTTGGCACGAAACCTCCTTGTTGAGCTTAATACTATAAATCCAATTCCTCGAACGAATTATTTCCAACCTTTCCTTCCAAAAATACATATGCTCAGCCGTTGTGGTACCTGTCAATGGGGTCACACTGAGTGTCCACGGTGAGACAAATCAACTGGCAGCTTAGGTGCGTCCCGTCTCTTCTCTCTCTTCCGCCACACCACAACAGTGAGAAACACGTCACAAAGATGTAAATTGCCATGCTAGATACTTAGAAAAGGTCTAACCTAGCGATCTGACACTGGCAATAGCTGTCGGCCAGGAAAGTGACTTTTCCTCGCGTTTCGATGGCGGCTCATCTAGTGGCTCCCGGCGCCTCGACTCTCACTAAGAATCGGTTTGATCTCCTTGCAAGACTTAGCCCTGCATCGTAGAACGTGTGTATAGATACATACTATGATATACTCTGGCAAAAGAGCCATAAGGGCAAAAGCAGTAGCGGAACCAAACAGCGAACTCCACATAGAGTGGAACATCTTGGGGCCTGTGGCCTCAAAGATGCCGAGTATCCCGTATGCTGTACGCAGGGTGAGGAACGGTGAGGCTACAAGTAGCCAATTTACGATCTGGGTATGGTCAGCTTGGTTGAGCTAACATGTGGCGGGGTAACTGACGGTAAGATGGGCAGGCCTGATGAGATCACATAAGAAGAAAACAATCCTTAAACTCAACAGAATGCTGGTAAGATAAACAGCGAGAAATACAAAGTAGCCAACTTCATAGAGAGAAGACTGCAACGAGGCTTGGGTGTCTTTTCCCGTCATAGTTCCGGCGGCGATAAGTAAAGCAGTGGAAAGCAGAATGAGACAAGCGCAGAGGCGGTGAAGATACCGCAGGAAGGTTGCCTTGGGGAAGTTTTCTCTTGATCTAGTGTAGAAGAACTAGTGATGGTCACACACGAATGGAGGAAGAAAAGGTAGCGTACGTGAGGGCCAGAAAACCGTCGTAGGCAGCGAGCAGGGGTACGATACCAAGATTAACGAGTACGTAAGTGGCCTTGACCATCTTAGCATTGTTGGTGCTCAAATCCTTTTCGACCGATATAACCAAGGCGCCACCAGCAAGTCGTACTGAAATAGGTAGTCAGCGTGGCACAAGGAGAATTGAAAAGAAAGAGAGTGGACATACTGTGTGTGAAGATCATGATCATGTAGCGTGCCATACGAGAGCCATACTTCCAGCAGCGAAAACCTATGAACTGCACGTAGATGGTGACAGGAGTGTAGAAGATGACTGTGGCGATGCCGACAGCCGTGTGAGGCGTCATAGTGCTCGATATTTCTGCTGTTATGGTGGCAGTAGCGAAATATGTAGTCTTTAGGATGTGTAGTGGAGAAGCGGGGAAAGGGCAGGCAAGGTAGCGTGAAAGTTCGTGCGAGCCAAAACTTGGAAAGGCAAATAAGTATTGATCAAGCATAGAAACCAAGAAAAGATGGGGCTGTGAGGGCGAAGAGCTAGGGTACGAGTGGTGCTGCTATGCTTGCGTGGGCCTGGGACGGGCCGCTCTGCGCAGACTGCAACGCCACTCAGGGCTCGGGTGCCGCACTGGACGATGCTATAGGGACAATATATGGAGGGACGCTTGATCGACGAGGTGCCATTGAACATGTGTAATGGATCGAGACAGATTGAGAATAAAGCATGACGTGATCTGAACCTATCGCAGTGCTGTCTCGAATAAGCCTCATGCTGACACTAAACATCCCGGTTCTGAAAATGGTACAGTTCTCAGATGACCTAGCCCCCAATAAAACGTCATGATTTGGCCTGCTGCAGCATAACTGCGTGTTCAACAGGAGGAACAAGCGGAGCGTTGTACTTACAAAGCTGTAGTTCCACAGAACATATATTTTGGTTGGTCTTGCTGCGCTCAACGCTGTTGCATTTCCGTCTTTAGGGCAGCAAATCAGAGAAATGTACAGCTTTTCGGATCAGGGGAAGGCTGATGTGACGACGAGAGCATATGCTTGTTGATGCGTTTTATGCCGGCGACTTTGATGGGGACCCTGAGGGTTCGGAGGTCGGGTCGTGGTTCTACGATTAGCGGGTGGGGCTGGTACCCAAAGTCGCCAATCGCATTACAGGCCTGATCAGATCGGAACTTGCATTAGCCAATTGCATCTCGATGCGGATAGACTCAGCCAACCAATCGCATCTCAAGCTTAATTAAGCTCATCGCAACTTGTAAGCTCAGGCGCCAAGGGGCTAACGAGCTGCTTTCCTCATTCGGACGTCTGTTCCATCAATCACCCATCTGTTTTGAGGCTTTTCTCAGTGTGGTCCTATGTCATCTGCAGTCTTCAATAACAAGCCCGCCTATCGCACACAACACTTGGACATGGCGACAAAGCACTGCCCCGAGAACCGATTCTCAACCAGATATCCACTCAGGCCTCCACTGCCCTACTTGCCTGCGGCTGCTTTACCGCGCCACGCGTCCACTCGCTCGCCCTGTACTCAGCCTCACACCCGCGGCCCTGCAGGAACATAATTTAAGGTCAATGGCCCCGGACTTCTCTGACTTGCACCTTCATCAACTTCACCCAACCTCATCTTCCCCATGAATCGTATGCAACGTGATACCACAGGCCGCCGCCAACCACAGCCCGGCGGTCCTGTTGGCTCTCTTGTGCGAGGCCTTGCCGCTGGCATCGGTCTTGCATCCGAATCTTACCAGCATCACAAGGATAAAAAGGCCTCACAGGCGCAGTCGCAAAGAGACGACCACGATGACGACGGCAAAAATCGCAAAACAACACAAACAGAAGAGAGAGACCACTTGCAGCATGACGCCCTTTTGTCTCAACAGATGGACGAGGCTGTCTGGGAACTCGACGAAGCTCAAGATCAACTAGATGAACGTGAAAACAGCTCAGCTGCCCTAACCGACAACCAAGTCGCTGGCCTTGCCGATGAGTTCCTCGCCGCCAACGCTCCACCCCCGCCCTACTCCACCAAGCAGCTCTCTTTGCCCGTCGTTATCACCCAGCGACGGCCGGAGTCTCGCACAAAGGGCTTTGTCCGCGCCTACTCGCCTCTGCTTGACAACGTAGGCATCGACCAAGCGACCTTTCTCGACTTCATCGATAAACTCAACAAATCTCTGGCTCCGAGCCCCTGGATCCAAGCTATCAATTTGGCCGCCTTCGCTGGCCAGGCAGTCCCCGAGCCATTCACCATTATGAT
The DNA here is from genome assembly GCA_033444525.1 of Phoma sp. YAFEF320. Classification (NCBI taxonomy): domain Eukaryota; kingdom Fungi; phylum Ascomycota; class Dothideomycetes; order Pleosporales; family Didymellaceae; genus Phoma; species Phoma sp. YAFEF320. Next base: position 247,180 of record JAVLWG010000037.1, read on the forward strand.
ATCCATCGCTGTCAAAAAGGTAGCAGACGCAGCCAGCAACCTCCATAGCCGCTCAAAGACCAACAGCTTCCTTGATCGCGTCAATCAAGACTTTTTTGCTCCCCGTGGTCTTGTCGCGCTCATCATGACCTGGAAACCCAATCAGAAGGATACCCTGCTGACCACGGCCGAGTTTGATATGCAATCGTCCATTGCCAAAGCATCGGATGGCTCAAAGTCGCGACATTGGTTTGAGAACTCCAGCGGCGCCACGTCATTCGAGTGGCCTCAGACCGCGCCCCTTGTCTTTCCCGCACTTGATGAACTGCCTAGCGAGAAGCAGGCTGCCATCAAGCGCAGCGGTAAGTTCGTGTCCGAATACGTGGACAAGAGAGCCCGCGCGAAGTGGGCTGGCCAAAACCCGGATAGCGCCATTGCCAATGCCACTGGCAAAGAGAGCTTCTCATCGAGATATGCCGACCCCAATCACCCGGCTAGTAGTGGCGATCCAATTGCATTGTTGACCGGCGGGTAAGTACCCCCATCGCAACGTGTCGATGTGTATGTTGACTGACGATGTCCAGCTTCATTCAGGCAGGTTTTGGCAGGGGACGTGGCAATGCTGAATCGTCATCTGCTGGTCTCAGGGGCCGTGGAGGGGCCTTGGGACTAGGAAGAGGCAGAATGGAGGGGTCTGGAGGCAGAACACAAGGCTGGCAGAGAGGAGGAGACTTTTCCCGTCAAGGCGGCCGAACAGAACTGGCTCGTGATGGTCGAGGTGGCATTGGACCCGGCGGGCGTGGTCAGGGTGGCATCGGTGGTAGCGGTATTGGTCCGCTGTCCTTGGTAGCCGGCGCCAAGAAGTTTTTCCAGGATGTAAGTGGAGATGATTCAGGACGGAATTCCCGCAACCCCACACGACGCTAGTGTGCTGACATGAAGACAACAGGATGTGCTTTACCTCATGATCGTGCAACGACCAACCGAAGATGATATGGCAGCAGCGACGGAGCGCATGGCCTCTGCAGGACAGGGCCGCTACTGATATCACCTACTCCAGCGGTAATATGTTGGAAGAGGAAGGGACGAACGCGGCGGGTACAACATATAGAAGATCTAGCATTTAGTGCATCTATATGCTGCGTATACACGTTATACATCTACCTACACTCTATATCACGGGAGAGGATTTGGTACTGACCCCAATCGTAGACTAGCTACTACAAGTGTACATATTCTCATTTTACTACCTACCGACCTATACCCTCTTCCGCAATGCCACTTGACCGTGTTGGTATGGCCTAGTGTCAGGGCAATGCTTTTGCAGGACACGGCCCATTGCGTCTATATGCGCGCAAACTGGTGCAGAAGACGCACCACGACGTAATGGACGCCAATCGGGGCACTCTCAGGGGTGCTATTACTCTCGTCGATGATGTTCCGCGGTACGCGCATGCGCTTCAGTGTATCAGAGTCGGGCAGCTTCCCCTCGAGCTGCTTCATCTAAGGTTTTTAATGCCGTTCATCACCTTGCCAAGGGCCCGCAAGAATCTACGGATTTTTTGAAACCTGAACTTAAAGACAAGGCTTGATTGGGTACTCTGAATCTGACTTTGCTTCGGATCGCAGCCATAGACCTTCTATCCCAGGAAATGGTAGGTCTAAGCTTTTGTGGAGCGAAGGCACTGCTTACTAATTCGGCGTGTGTAGAGAGCGAGCCTAGCTTGAGAACGGCAAGGGCCGCTCTCATCGCGAGTACCCTAGACAACCCACCCTCTTGGAGTATAAAAATGTCCTTGCCTCCTCCTTCAGACCGTCAAGCACCCTATAAGCATGTCAAGCACACAAATCATTCTTTGCGCACGCCGGCCTGACATTGCAAACAGTATTGCAAACGGCTTGCTGCCGAAGTTCAAAGGTAAGTACCCAATGAACAAGCTCTGTGGGATGAAGGAGACAGCACGCGCTGATGCAACTCCAGCCATGTCAATATTTAATACGCCTGAACAAGCTCTCGCCTCGATGCCGGCTCTTCTGAAAGTGCAACAGCCATCAGGCGCGCAGATTGATGCGGTCATCGTGGGTGGTGGTTTTAGTGATGCGGACTACGATGCCTTGAGGGCGGCGTGTAAAGACGGTAGGATCGTGCCATGGTTCAAGGCCGATCGAAGGCATTTTGCTGGCATGCCGTCACTTGACGAGCCTGAGGCGTTTGGGGCTCAAGCAGCTGATAGGATTAAAGCGAGACTGCTTGAATTGCGAGTAGGTCAGCTTGGTGGTGCGCCTGATGGAGAGCACCTCTTTTGATCGAGTTGATCCTTCCTTCACAGGTGACTTGCCAGTTATGCAGGATGTGCACCAAGTCAGGATTTTGCATGACTATTGGAAGCTAGAAGATATTTGTTCATAGCTCTAAGCGCTTGCATTAATCTAACTTACGGTCCCCTTCGTCCGCAGTCCATGCGAGGAACCGAACCCGCAGTGCCACAGTGGAAGCTCCGTCAGGCGAGGACGGATTTTCAACCCACGTCCACTCCAGGCGCGATGCTGACTGCGCAATATTCTTGCTCGAATCATGCTCAACGCGATTGCGAAACTTGGACCACAGGGCATCGTCACTGTAGCCCAGCGGTAGATGACCCATCCCCACTTCTTGATTTCGGCTAGTTGCGCGAGATCGTCGCGTATGGCATTCTGTGGGGTCTGGGACATTGTGCGAGACTGTGATCGCGATGAGTTAATTTGGCGGTAGACTAATAGACGACTAGCGGTACTCTTGAGCGCACGTAGCTCAGAGCACGAAGTGAAGGCTGTATTAGCAATCAATGACGGACAGCGAGCGCGACCGGAAGAATGGGTAGAATGAACCGTCTGAGCTTCAGGACGAAGCAGGATGAGGGGCCAGTTGCAGTAGCGACCGAAGGAGAAAGAGGCTGTGACAGACTAGAGTTGTGGCGACTGCGACATAACATGCTCGCCCTAGCCGCCATGAGGCCGCGACGCTGGCAAATGTTCGTGTGCACTTATGTAGAAACGTAATGTGCACATACATCAGCTAGCATGTGTACCCTGGCTTCAATCACACGCAGAACCTAAGTTAAAATCACTTGTTACTATTGTGGAGTGATAAATCACTTACTATACTTTGATCATTACTACTCTGTAGATTTTCAGTATCTATAGCTTCATCAAAGCTACTCTTCTTGTCCTTGCTGCAGCTTTTCAGCGATGTAGGCATCAGTGAACTTGTGCATCGTGTCGCACGCCTCCGCAAAGCTTGTGTCCTTCAACCGGTTCCCAAGACCCACTGCGTCGCTCAGGCGCACACGTTCACTCAGACGTCCCTCAACATAGCCCCATGCGTTGGGGATGTGAGTAACTGCTACTTTGGTCTAGCAGTGCACGGAGCGGCTCAAGACCAGCTCGGTAGATCTGTCAATTGTCACGTTGAACAACGGGCGCTGCAGAACCGCCGTCTCGCTGTCTCCGGGCAGCTTCACCATGACGTTCTCAACGTGCATCTCGACACACTTCAAATCAAAGACCAGCGCCCTGTTCAAGCTAGGTCGGGTCAGCGCCTGTTTCCAATCTCAGTTCAATTGTCTCCGAAACATTACATGACTTGCCCTCGAATGCTTTCAGTCTGCCTGATCAACAGTGAAGATGCCACGACCAAACATCCGGTCCTTAGTACCCATCTAAGACGGGAGGCTGAAGTCGGAAAACTTGGTCGCCAACACCGCCTTGACGTTCTGGGGCTCTAACGTCATGATCAGCAACTGGCCCAGGACGCGGAGACGCTGCGTGTACCGGTCGATCGTCCGCTAGGTAGTGCTGGCTTAAGCGCTCGAGCAGTCTTCGCCCAAGGGCATTCTGCTTACGCAAATAGGACCGGTCGTGTTCCCGCACCGGATCGAGCTCACCCCATCGTGCAGCTGGTTTGCAACCTGTCTGCCGCTTGAAACAGCGCATGCGGGTGAGCGTCATGAACCAAATATCTATCGCAACGACGGTGGGAAGTGCAAGAGCAACCAGACTGAGATGACTGGAAAAGATCCAGTCTTGCCGTCACAAAGTCATCGTCGAGCAAAAATGTTACTCATCATCCGACTTGGCTACACCGACTGCATACAAGCACAATACATAATTGCACCCTGCTTTGCAGCTGCCTTTGTGTGCCCTGATATCGCAATATACTTTGCAGACCGCCTATCCAATTATCGTGGCCTATTGATCGCATTGTCATTGGCCTTCCGCACCCAAAGCGCGCTTTGTATTTGCGCTGTGTCTGAATTCACTGCAAGACACACCCTTTTAGCGCTTATCACTGCCGACCTCTGGTTGAGCAGTGCGCTTCCCTGAAGCTTTGCGCTATTGCGCTTGCCATTGTCAATGTTCTGGATAACCTGGCGCGAATCTATGGCGCATAGACTTTCCCTACAGAAGCTTTGTAATTTCGCTTAGCTAGCCATCGGGTTCATGAGGCTTGAGCACCCTGTCACAGGGAGCACAAGATCACGCTGGCTGCTTAACTGAGTGAGAGGCTAGGTCATAGTAACGAAGAAAAACTAACTGCGCTTCTGCGAGAGACATCGCTGGTTATGGAATATCCTAGGGTACATTGGAGGAATAAGGCAGGAAAGATCAAGAGCTTTGATAGGTGCGGTTCGGCTCACTTGCACGCCAAAAGGCGTTTGTAAAGCTTCTAGGCCCAATCAAGATAGGGGTTCCTCCCCATCCCAGCAAGTGCACAAATAGCCGCTGATCTCCTGTCTGATTTCCCAATCCATGTGGGCGATCACGAGTGGGCCTGTCGGCTATGGCCAGATTTCAGCGGAGTAGTCGACTCAATCGCTACGATGGTCTCCATCACCACTGACTACTGCATACCCACATTCGAGCTGGCCGAAATGCCAAGGTATGCAGATGGCCCCTTTAAGTTCATATTCAACGGAGGCATATATTGCTAAGCCTGCGTCATCTACCTTCTGCAACACTGCATCCATTGTTCAACAATCTTCCTGGCGAACATTGCTGCCTCTTCGCGGTTTACGGAATGCGTTCACTGAGGCACGGTCTTGTACTCGCACTGCTTGGAGCCACGGCTGCAGCACGATATATGTATACTACGACTGCTCCTATGATAGTGTACTCAAACTGATGTCTACAACAGTGATGGCGCCCAGCATACTCCGTTCCACGGAGTGAACGTTAAACGGGCTGTAGACAATACAGCGACCGACACGACTCTTGAAGACTACGAGTACATCGTTGTTGGCTCCGGGCCGGGTGGAGCGCCCGTAGCTGCCAGGCTTGCTATTGCTGGCTATAAAGTCCTCCTTCTCGAGGCTGGCGGCGACGAGACGAACAGCACAGAATACAATGTACCAGCTCTCCACGGCGTATCTACGGAATACGAGCCTATGCGATGGGACTTTTTCGTTAAGCACTTTGAAGACGAAAAAGACATGATAAGGGATACTAAACTTACTTATGAGCTCTTGGATGGCACTCAATACACAGGACCAAATCCCCCCTCTGGGGCTAAGCCTCTTGGTATATTGTACCCCCGTGCGGGAACACTTGGTGGCTGCTCGTCTCATAACGCCATGGTCACACTCTATCCATACAATAGCGATTGGCGCTACATTCAACAGATTACTGGCGACGATAGCTGGGCTCCAGATGCTATGCGGAAATACTACCAGAGACTAGAGAAGAATCGATATCTTCCAAGCAGTATTGCAGGCCATGGTTTTAACGGATGGCTAGAAACATCGCTTACAGAGCTTACACTGATCGTACAGGATCTTAAAATAGTATCCCTAGTCCTTGCTGCGGCTAGCGGGATGGGGAAGGGTCTTATCAGTTCACTTCTCACCACTGTTACTGGACTTGCTCAGGTCCTACTGGGCGATTACAACAATCCAAATGCATCACGCGATTCGCAGGAAGGCTTATGGCAGGTACCCATTGCGGTGAAGGTTCCGGAATACAAGCGTGCCGGCCCCGTTGATCTACTCAATGATGTCATCAATGCCAGGAATCAGGACGGTAGTCGAAAATATCATCTTGATGTTCAACTGAACACACTTGTAACTAAAGTCAATTTTGATCGAACTGACAACGCCACACCAAAGGCGACCGGGGTCAGCTTTCTCACCGGACGGTCTTTGTACGGCGCTGATCCTCGCCGTCAATCGGGTATCGCGACCGGAAAGGGCAACAAAGGATCTGTAATCGCCACCCGAGAGGTCATTATTTCCGCTGGTGCATTCAACACCCCACAGCTTCTCAAATTGTCAGGCGTTGGACCAGCTGAAGAGCTTAGGAAATTCGACATTGAGGTAGTTAAGGACCTTCCTGGTGTCGGTACAAATCTTCAGGATCGATACGAAGTACCTGTAATCGGCGAAGCCCCTAGCAAGCTGGCATTACTGAAAGATTGTACTTTTCTTCAAGGGAACAATGATCCGTGCCTAGAAAGATGGAAGTCTTGGCCAATTGAGAAGGGCACATACACTTCGAATGGTGTTGCGCTCATCGCCACCAAAAGGGCCAGAAACTCAATTCATGGCAATGCAGACATTTCTGTCGCGGGATGGCCAGCATATTTCAACGGCTACTACCCTGGTTGGTTTCAAAATGCCACAGCTGGTGGCGACCATTGGTCGTGGATCGTCTTGAAGGCCGAGTCTCGCAATAATGCAGGATCGGTTAATCTGCGTAGTGTTGATCCTCAAGACATGCCTGAGATTCGGAAGCGCAATTTTGCAACCGGGGGCGACGAGGATATTGATGCTCTAGTGGAAGGAATGAAGTTTGGTCGTAAGGCCTTCAAAGACCTTGTGCCACTAGACGGAAAATTCTCTGAAGTCTGGCCTGGCGAACAGATCAAGACTGACGCCCAGCTGCGAGAATTTGTGAAGTACGAGGCTTGGGGCCATCACGCTTCTTGCACCTGTCCGATCGGATCGAACGATGATCCAAATGCTGTTCTTGACAGCCAGTTTAGGGTTCGCGGTATCGATAGCCTTCGCGTTGTTGATGCTTCATCTTTCCCTAAGATCCCAGGCACATATATTTCACTTCCTCTGTACATGATGTCGGAAAAGGCTGCAGACGATATCGTCGCAGCTGCTACATGAAATCTTCTATATGCTAGTCAGGCAATCTATAGCAACAATTTTATGAATTCTACTCGCTTGTCCAGTGCAGTATATGACTGCTCGAAGAGTGGGCCCGCTCATGTCCAATATGTGAGGCTTAGGCCCTGACTCTACATGAAAGCTGTCACGGGACGCAGTTGAGGTTCTCGTAGTGAATATGTTGGTACGGCATAGGCAGGTAGGCACAACTGTTGAATATGTCGCGTTAATCCAGGATAGGTATCTAGAACAGATGGTGATCTAACCGGCGGGTTCTGCGTAAAGAAAGTGCTCGAAAAGCTACACCGTGTTAAGATAGTTACTCTCAGAAGACACACGGCATCTTGATGGCACATCCATCTGTAGAGAAGTTCAATTGCTGTCACAACTTTCGACATGGTTTTGTGTTCACGTGAACCATTTTGGCGGCTGAACTGCCTGCGATTGAGAAGAAAGCGGCTTTCAGCATTAGTATATGTGATGTGCATCGCCCGTAAGCGGTAATTGCCCTTCAGCAAGATTAGCCAACTCGTACCTTACGACGCACCTTCAACGGAAGACTCAGTACCAGACACACCTGTGCCCTCGATCAATCTGGGATCTTGACTCAGAGCCAAAGCAGTACAAATGTCATGACCGACATCTCAATGACTCCATATTATAATTGATTAGTCGGGTCTGTAGGCAGATACCAGCATGTTCGTCAAGATCTGTCACGTGTAGTCAGATCCTGATTAGACGAGTGTAACCGCATGACATGTATAGCCTCTAAGCTACGTTGCATTGTAGGACAGTTTGAGCTGGGAAGAAAGGCAGCGACAGGAGACTTGATACCTCCGATCCAGTCCATGGAAAGAGCAGAATTCGTAGGGGGTGATTAATATAGGGTGAGAGGGAGCTCCAAGCACCATCGGGGACCGCCACTTTTCGGAACACAGCAAAGTGACACTGTAGTCACAGACGTCTCGCAAAAGGACATGCGGACATTCGTGTTGCGGCCGATCGACGCATTCTTGCCACAACACTTGTCTGATGTAAGAGAGGTAACGAATTTAACGACGTCTTGCCTGGTGCTATATGTATTAGACTAACTTTAGCGTGCACGTACTAGCTTGGCACAATGCCTTGCTAGGAATAGAGAACCTAACATATATAGATTCTATTCTTCTATTCTTTGATCTTTAAAGGCTGCTCAAGTAATGATATAATTTTCCCTCAAACATACTATCCTGGAAGGTGGTAAGATCCCGTTAGATCATCTTCCCACCCATGAAATTGGGCATACCGGGGTCGGTATTCCCAGTCCTGCAGGAACTGCCGAATCTGAGCGGATACTTCACGAACCAAGCTTTCATTCAACAGAATCACGCTTGATATGCATGAATTACCACATGAGTGAAGTGCTCTGGATGTAATGATAGGGCGGTCTCTAGGCCCCTCGCAGCCGCGTTGGAGCCGGCGCTAAGCCGTTAGGAGCAGTCCCCGCCCCCAACGGACCGGCATCCTCTCGGTTAGGTCAATCATCCGCAAGCCATTGATATTCGAGTCAGGGCTCTGTGGGGACTGATCGTAGATCATGTCGCTTGTTCCCACCTGGCAAGAAATTTTCCTCGATACTGACAACTCGTCTACCCCTGCATGTGTGGCGCTTGTGTCGGAGTCAGTTTTACCCCTTTAGAACCGGACGCGTAGAGAGCTTGACAGACTACATACATAGCTGTTTCTGTTCCAAAAATGAGTTTCGAGTTGAGCCCTTTCCTACATCACATATTTGCTAACAATCATGGCGGGAGAGGATCGATCCGGAGAGTTCACTGGTGTCCTGGGTTTCTTCATCTGTATCTGCACCCTGCTGGTGCTGCTTCGATGTTATTGCAAGCTAGTAATTGTGAAGAACTTCGCGGCCGACGACTACTTCTCTGTCCTTACCCTAGCGTCGTTCCTGGTCTTTTGTACCCTCGCGCTGCTGGGTATTCAAAATGGAACCGGCAAGCGACGCTATCTCATTCCGGACGAGAAATATCCCATGGGCATGAAGGTATGCAGTACCGCCTCACAGAATAGCTACGATGTTAATAACTGTCATTAGTGGTGGTGGTCTTGCGAGCCTACTTACGTCGCTACGAACGTCTTCCTGAAGTTCAGCATCGGCATCTTCCTACTGCGCATCGCCGTTGAAAAGATTCACCGCACCATTATTTGGGTTGCCCTGATCGTCATCCAAGTATACAGCTTGTACTTCTTCTTCCTCTTCACATTCCAATGCTGGCCTGTCTCGTTTTTCTGGGAACAGTTCCGCGGCGGTAAAGGCCACTGCATCCCCTCTAAGCTCGTTGTGAATTCGTTCTATGGCTACTCTGCATTGTCCTGCGCCACAGATTGGATTTTGAGTATCGTTCCGATCTTCATAGTGCACAAACTGCACATGAGTACGAAAAAGAAGATAACTGTAGCTATTGTACTCGCTTTCTGCGCTATGTAAGCATGTTCTGCTGCAGAATATTCCTTACATTGTATGCTAACTCGACACCAGCGGCTCAACAGCAACAATCGTCCGTATCCCATTCATACAAGGTCTCAACGACATTCCCGATTTTCTCTACTCTACTACAGACGTCGCAATCTGGTCCACCTGCGAAACCGGCATCGGCCTTGCCACCTCCGCCGCCGCCACTCTCCGGCCCTTACTTCGCCAGGTCTTGGGCGATGTGTCAACGCATGATAGCATCTCTCGCAAGCACTCTCGCATGTGGAATTCGGGCCACCCGTCACGATCAGGGTACCGGGAACATGCAAGTCAGCATGGCGAAAATGATATTCAGCTTAGCAATTATGATTCAGAACACTACAATATCAATATTGCTAGTAGGGGTAGGTCGAGTCTGAATGAAAGCACGATTGGATTAAACAGGGATTGGGATCCGGAGAAGGACAAATCGTCGGCTGAGCAAAGTGCAGCGGTTCAGAAAGGAATTGTAAAGACGGTAGAAATTACACAATTGTAGAACAGCTAGTGTAATTCGTTCTCTAGTTTTAAAGATTTATCCCTAACCCTATATACATTGGGTTTGCGATACCTGGCCAGGTATCGCGCTAAGCTAGTACGTGCACGCTGTAATCCCTGCTAGGTATTGTGCTAAGCAAGCACGTGTACGCTATAATCCCTATCTATAATTCTTGTTTAGATTAAGCATTTGCGTCTATAATCTTAGGAGAAACCCTAGCAATCCTAACAGCTTATCCAGCCGTATAACTAGCAGTTTTGTATATCTAGCAGTTTTTTTTTAAATAGCTTTTTTGCGTGTTTTAGCTTATTTTATTAGTAGTAAT